>SEYY01022443.1:0-5000 GCA_009176605.1 Armadillidium nasatum
ATCTTTTTCATTTATTCGTATCCTCTGTCAACCGCACATTCTCCTCCCAATTCATCCCTCTATCCTTAACATCTCCTTGACATTTTCATCCAACTTCCCCTCTGTCACTCCTATCTCTCACACTCTCCACTTCTGAAATAAATACCTTTTTAACCATTCTTTCTTCATTCATATACCAATATGCCCAAACCATTTCATCATACTTTGTTCAGCTCTCTCAACTATACCCCTTCCCAGGCACACATTACTTTATTCTCACATTCCTACTTACATAAAACCGTTTCAGACCTTTCATTTCGAAAACGGTATAAAACATCCCTCAACCATTTTCACCTTCACCTCCCTTGGTAGCCTTCCTGTACCCCAAATATCTCTCAAACTACCCAACACCTTCTCCTCTTCTCTTTTTCTATGACCAACTTCATTATCCATACTAACATCACCCTCTTCAAAAATAACTCCCAGATACTTAAATGAAGTGACTAGCTCCAATCTCTCAATACCTACTTTAATTTTTAAATTAATCTAGACCCCTCTCACCTCCCTCCTAATTTCTCATCCACAGCACTTTACTCCTACCCGCATTTACTCTTAAGCCCAAATTATCACAACCCTTTGCAAGTCCATCCACCAATAGTTTCAAATTTACCTGTGTCTCAGCCAAAAGTACCACATCATCCGCATACATCAACACATTTGCATCTAACATACCCTCAAGCTCTCTCATTCTCACTTCTTTCCCTACCCTATCAATTTTCTCACCACTTTGTCAATAAATAAATTAAAAAAAAAAAAAATAATAATATAATAATTAATATAAATTATATTATTAATTTATATTATATATATAATATATATAATATATGATATATATAATATATATTATATATATATATATATATATATATAAATATTATAATATATACATTATATATATATATAATTATAATTATTTATATATATATATATATAATAATAATAATATTATTATTAATAGGAAAATTAATAACCATATATAAAAAAAAATTTATCTGTTGGAAATTTTATTTTCTTCATATTAAATTTACTTTAACTAAACTATATATTTTATTCATCATTTCTGTAAGTGATAATAAAATAATATAATAATAATAATAATAATAATAATAATAATAATAATAATAATAATAATAATAATAATAAGAAAAGAAGAAATAATAATATAATAATAATAATAATAAAAATAATAAAATAATAATAATAATAATAATAATAATAATAATAAGAGAAGAAGAAGAAGAAGAAGAAGAAGAAGAAGAATAAGAAGAAGAAAGAAGAAGAAGAAGAAGAAGAATAATAATATAATAATAATAATAATAATAATAATAATAATAATAATAATAATAAAAAATAATAATAATAATAATATATAATAATAATAAATAATAAAATAATAAATAATAATAATAATAATAATAATAATAATAATAAATAAATAATAATTAATAATAATAATAATAATAATAATAATAATAATAATAATAATAATAATAATAATAATAATAATAATAATAATAATAATAATAATAATAACAATAATAATGAAATTAAAAATAATAATAGACTTTAGACCTTAGACTTTTATTTTAAGGAAATTTAACAAAAGTAAATATTTTACAAGTTCTATTTTTTTTCCTTCTGCAAATGGTCCGGCATCTAGCGTACACAAATTTTCTAATAACGCAAAATTTTTTTTTTTTTTTTTTTTTTTTTCAAAATGGTTCGGCATCCAACGGGAGAGAAACTTTCTAATAACACAAAGGATTTTTTTTTCTGGGGGGGGGGGGAAATGGTCCGGCATACACAAACTTCCTAATAGCACAAAGGATTTTTTTTGGGGGGTGGGACGGCAAATATTCAGGCATCCAACGTAATCAAACTTTTCTAATAACTCAAAGAATTTTTTATTTTATTTTATTTTTTTTAAATAGTCCGGCATCAAACGTACACAAACTTTCTAATAACGCAAAAGAAATTTTTTTTTTGACAAATGAAAAAATTATACAGAGTCCTTCTAATGTCAGTGATAATGCAGAATGTGTTTAAAAGGCAATCTTATCAAAAAGGCAAAAGCTTCTCTCCTTTGAGTTTCAGTGATTGTGCAAAAAGTGTGGATAGGGTGCCTACCAAAGAACTTCACACCAATTCATTCACTAAATTTATTAGTTATACTCCAATTTTAATCAAATAATACACTACTTCTTGTTCTTTACTGAAAATCCTAGCTCATTTCTTATGTTTTTTTTTTTAATTGTATAAAAAATGTCATTTGTATTTTGGACATCAGAAGGATAAGATTCATTACATAAAAGTGGTTAATTTTTTAAAATCCTTAGGTTATAAAGAACGAGGTATGGATTGCCACAATTATCATCCACTCCCCTATAAAATTTTCAGATTCTTTCCTATTCAGGATGTTTATCTAAGGACTTTATACGTTCATTAAGACCATCCATATATTAGTAGTGTCAGTGGTTCGAAATTTCAGGAAAAAAAATGTTTTTTTTTTCATATTTGCAAGTAAAAAAAAAATTTTAAAAAATTAAATTGAAAATAAATTAAAATTGTTGCTTTTAAAATATATCTATTTTTTTTTTTTTTTTTTTGAAATGTAGAGACTTTCATATAAAAAGGAAACTAATGAAAGGCTGGTGTAAAGAGGCAACTAATTTACTTCTTGGGTGTCTTCCAAAAAACTGACAATTAGGATGTTAAATGGTGATCGAAGAGATATATTTCATTATATAGGCCTATATAATACATATATATATAATATATATATATATATATATATATATATATATATATATATATATATATATATATATATATATATATATATATATATATATATATATATATATATATATATATATATATATATATATATATATATATATATATATATATATATATATATATATATATATATATATATATATATATATATATATATATATATATATATATATTATATATATATATATATATATATTATATATATATATATATATATATATATATATATATATATATATATATATACGATATATATATATCTAACTCACTAACAGCAACGACTTCGTTAGACAATTAACTGATTGTTATATCACCGCGCTACGACACCTTCTCGGGATATAAAGAATTTGTCAGCAGTTTTCCAGCTCTTTTGCTTCGAATATCTGTAACAACTCTGTATTTATTAACATCCATAGAAAAGAGCTTGGAACCCCTACTGGAGCCATTTGGCATCTTCTGGGGGTGCTCTTAGGTCGCAAGAGCAACCAACCAAAGTCAAGAAACGTCAACATGGACATAATTGTTCCGACGAAATTAACAATAAATAATAATAATGATAATAATAATAATAATAATAATAATAATAATAATAATAATAATAATAATAATAATAAAATAATAATAATAATAATAAAAATAAAAAATAATAATAAAAATAAAAATAATATAAAATAATAATAATAATAATAATAATAATAATAATAATAATAATAATAATAATAATAATAATAACAGATATGAAAATAATAATTGTAATAATTGTCTTAAAGTTTAAGCTGTCATATTTAAATAACATAATCAATAAAAATATATAATGAAACAAGCAGTTAATGTTTCTTGGTCTAACGCAAAGGACTGCAGGAAAATTATATATATATATATATATATATATATATATATATATATATATATATATATATATATATATATATATATATATATATATATATATATATATATATAATATATATATTATATATATATATTTCTATTTCAAGTTAAAAACTAAAGCGTGATGAAAATTAATTCTTATTTGACTCTCATTCCACTAAATTATCTGGAACTAATAGTATCATATATATATATATATATATATATATATATATATATATATATATATATATATATATATAATATATATATATATATATATATATATATATATATATATATATATATATAATATATATATATATATATATATATATATATATGACTTTGAAAATTATTTAAATGTAAACATTCTTTGAATAATTTTAATGGCGAAATACAGTTTATTTTCAATTAGAATATGAAATTAAGCATGAAATTGGGTTAAATATTCTCTTTTTCAATAAAAGATTTTAAATTTATTTGAAATCCTCCGTTTTAATATGTTCTCAAAACGATCTTCAAATTTTTCAAATTTTCATTCGATTTAATCTTCAAACAAAACACAAGCTCTTCTCAAGCTTTTAATAATTAATTATATTATTAAATAGATTTACTTTGATAATTCCCATTTAAAAGCGCTTTCACAATTCTAATATTCCTTTTGATAAAGCTTATTAATTCTTTGTTGTATTCCCTTTTATGATTGTATTTTTGGCTTGAAGAATTATTTTGCCACAATTTTATGTCATAAAATTCCAGTTATTTCTAATTAACGTTAAAAATATATAAAATCTATTTAAATATACTTAAACAATGTTATAAAGATTTCAATACAACTGACATGATTAGTAACTTCAAATTAGTTTAAATGAATTCACAAGAAAACTTTAATTTTATTTTTTTTTTTTTTTAACTGCATCTCAAAATTTACTTTGTTTTCTGCATAATTCCTTACTCAACAGTATCAAGGCCTTCTTGAAGGCATTGCTACAATTTGCTTAAAAGAATCAATTTTTAATTAGTTTTACAATTTTTGATTATAGAATAATATTTTTTAATGAGTCTGCAATATAGTAAATTTAATAAATAATATATAAATAAAAATATATTATATATATATATATATATATATATATATATATATATATATATATATATATATATATATATATATATATATATATATATATATATATATATATATATATATATATATATATATATATATATATATATATATATATATATATATATATATATATATATATATTATATAATATATAATATAT
>SEYY01022443.1:10000-15000 GCA_009176605.1 Armadillidium nasatum
ATATATAGCTATATATATTTGTGATTTCAGGTTTGAAACCAGGATGCCACGTAATTGTAAAAACTCCTCTAACAATTTTTGTTTTGTTTGTGGCGAGGTGACATTTTCAGCCCAAAAATGTCGAATTACTCCAACCATAAAGACAGCATAACATCACTATTTCGGTATCCAGTTAGGGGATCAGGACAAGCCCTGGGCACCTCATATTGTTTGCAATTCAAGTGCTGTGAAACTACGTCGATTGTTGAACAAAAAAGTACATTCAATATCATTTGCTATCCCAATGATTTGGAGAGAGCCATCAAATCACGTAAACGATTGCTATTTCTGCATGACACCTCTTTTCTAGCATGGCATGTCAAGAAAAAAACGCAGACTGTCGAATACCCCAATTTCGTCAGCCATTCGAACAGTACCACATGGAGATAGTCTACCTGTACCACTTCCTCCAGAAGAGCATACTCAGCAGTCTGATGTAGACGAAGACTGTGTAAGGGAGAAATCACCGCGTCCTTCATCATCACTGGATCCTGATTTCATGCCAGAAGCTGAACTTTCGAGTGAGCCACAAAGGTTTAGTCAGACTGAACTAAATGATTTAATTCGAGACTTGGATCTATCTAAAGACAAAGCTGAGATTCTGGCATCAAGACTTCAACAAAGAAATCTTCTACTGCCTAATGCTAAAGTGTCTCTGTACAGGACTCGACAAAAAGATTTGAGTCAGTACTTTAGAAAGGAAAATACTCTTGTTGCCTGCTGTAATGTGACTGGTTTGATGACAGCTTTACATTTGGAGTACAACACTCAGGACTGGAGACTATTTATAGACTCGTAAAAGCTAAATTTAAAAGCTGTACTGTTGCACAAAGGCATTTCTCTCCCTTCAGTTCTTATATGTCATGCTGTCCACATGAAAGAAACATATGAAAATATGAAATCACTTCTGAAAGTAATTAAGTACAACGACCATCAGTGGCAGATCTGCAAAGACTTGAAAGTCATCGCAATACTGCTGTGCATGCAGTTGGGATACACTAAGCACTGCTGTTTCCTGTGTCAGTGGGACAATCGGGGTAGGTCTTCTCACTACAATATAAAGGTATGGCCCCCAAGGGAAAATCTCTCCCTTGGAGAGAAAAATGTACAGCATCATCCTCTGGTAGAAAGGGACGAAATTCTTTTGTCCCATCTACACATAAAACTTGGACTCGTGAAGAACTTTGTTAAAGGGGATGAACCAGGAGGGAGAAGCTTTTCGGTACTATTATTATTTCCACAGCTCAGTGATGCTAAAGTTAAAGAAGGCATCATTGGCATCAGATTCGATCTTCATAACGATAAAAACTTCGAGCAAGTTCTCCAGGGTCATGAGAAGCATCATGAGAGGCATTTAAAGATGCTGTGCATGGCTTCCTGGGAAATCGAAGAGTTGACAAATACGTGGAGATTGTGAATAATCTTCTTAGAATAGTACTATTGATTAGGCTGCAGCATGTCACTGGAAATACATTTCCTACATTCTCTCTTGGACTTTTCCCCTGACAACTGCGGTGCAGTTAGTGACGAACATGGAGAGTGATTCTAACAGGACATTTTGAAAATGGAACGAAGGTATCAGGAAAAATGGAACGCTTCTATTCTTGCTGACTACTGTTGAGCAAAGACAAAAGACTCCCCAGAAAAGAAGTACAAGCGACTATCAAAGAAGAAGACGTTCACGTGATTAAGCGCTTTTATTTGAGGTTTTATGAATCCATAAAACCAGAGTGATGCCTATTAAACAAAATGTAATGTAACATTCATATTTCTCGACCCAAAATTAGGGTAGTTTAGCTATTATGAGAAGGTGAAAAATTTCAAAGCGCATTTTTAGTATTTCTATTTGAGATTAGTATGTCTAAATAACTAGAGCTAATAAACAAAATTTAATGTCATTTTCGCTTTTCTTGACCCAAAATTAATGTAGTTTACCTATTTTGAGAAAGGAAAAAATTTTAAAATACATTTTTGTTGACCAGTGTTATTATTATTATTTATCATTTTTTATTACTATTATAATTTCATATTTATGTTATTTATTTTTATTTATTATTATTATTATCATTTATTATTATTATTACTTATTTACAATTATTATTATTATTATTATTATTATTATTATTATTATTATTATTATTATTATTATTATTATTATTATTATTATTATTATTATTATTATTATTATTATTACAATATTATTATTATTATTATTATTATTATTATTATTATTATTATTATTATAATTATCATTATTTATGATTTATTATTCTTTATTAGTGATTATTATTTTTATTGATTATTATTATTATTGGCTACTATTATTATTTTTTACTATTTATTATCATTATTATTATTATTTTTATTTATAATAATTAATATTAATTATTTTTATTTATTATTACTAATAATTATTTCTCATTTATTATTATTATTATTTATTATTATTTGTTATTGTTTTTTAATTGTTATTATCATTGTCATTTTTACAATATTTATTATTATTATTATTATTATTATTATTATTATTATTATTATTATTATTATTATTATTATTATTATTATTATGATTGTTATTATTTGTAATATTATTACTATTATTATTATTATATTATTATTATTTTATTATTATTATTATTATTATTATTTATTATTATTTTTATTATTATTATTATTATTATTATTATTATTATTATTATTATTATTATTATTATTATTATTATTATTAAAGTGTTAAAGAATGAAAGAGTTCAAGGAGAAAAAAGGGAGTGGCTCAAAATCATGTGCAAGAGTCTGAACGGAACTTTTTAGCGTAATTAAATATTACAAGAAGTGAAAGGAGAAGATAACATTTAATCTGGAAAATGAATGAGTGAGAGATCTCAGTTAATGGATGAGAAAAACGGCCAAAATTTAGACTCTGATCATTTGGGATTGATTGAAGATCGTCTGGTTTGAATGTTGATTATTTTAAGGCAGTATCATAATTTTTAATTAATTCTTTCTGCACCAATTTTTTTTTTTTTTTTTTTTTTTTTTTTTTTTTTTTTTTTTTTTTTTTTTTTTTTAATTTCCAACGTTTTGAAGTGGAAGGTTAAAATAGGTCTCAAAATTAAATTAATTATGTAGATTGGGTGTTAACGTTTTAATTCATCTCCATAAGTAATCTCTACGTGCTTAATTAGTAAGATTTAAAATATGATTATGTTAAGTGTAACGAAATGAATGTGGCTTTGATCTTTTAATAGATTAATCTCTTCAAAATCAAGTTAAAATTTTAATTGTTAAACCTACAGGGTTTATATCATTGTTGACATCACAATCGAGTGGTTTATGTTTTGATTTCAGATCGTATTCCATGGATGGCTTGTACTATATATTCACATTTTACAAAATTATTTTAGTAAAACTGTTTTTTGTTTTATCTTTTTCCAATATATATATATATATATATATATATATATATATATATATATATATATAATATATATATATATATATATATATATATATATATATATATATATATATATATATATATATATATATATATATATATATATATATATATATATATATATATATATATATATATATATATATATATATATATATATATATATATATATATATATATATATATATATATATATATATAATATATATATATATATATATATATATATATATATATATATATATATATATATATATATATATATATATATATATATATATATATATATATATATATATATATATATATATATATATATATATATATATATATATATATATATATATATATATATATATATATATATATATATATATATATATATATATATATATATATATATATATATATATATATATATATATATATATATATATATATATATATATATATATATATATATATATATATATATATATATATATATATATATATATATATATATATATATATATATATATATATATATATATATATATATATATATATATATATATATATATATATATATATATATATATATATATATATATATATATATATATATATATATATATATATATATATATATATATATATATATATATATATATATATATATATATATATATATATATATATATATATATATATATATATATATATATATATATATATCCCAACAAACATGGGAAGGATTTAGTCAGTTAAATTATAAATTAGATTTTTATTGAAAACATGTAATTTTATTCCAAATATCTTAAAGAAAGGTTTTCAGGAACTTTTTTTTTTTTTTTTTTTTTTTTTTTTTTTTTTTTTTTTTTTTTTTTTTTTTTTTTTACTAAGTGAAACATTTTAAATGGTTTAAAGGTTTAAATAGTTTCAAATATTTTTTACTCAACCAGTGTTGTAATACAATGTTTCCCCTCCCCCCCCCAAAAAAAAAAAAAAAATTGTTGCCATTTCATCACATATGTATCACAAATAATATCAAATTTTTTGGCACACACTGAATATTGAGAGAATAAAACGTAAAAATATAAAAATGGGGATAAACATTTTAGTTTTCTCAAAGGATTGAATACATTTCTGTCCAAACTAAAGGAATTTTAGATCTGGATAAAAGTTGAAGATATTTCAAGCATCGCTTGAACAGATTTCTCCTCCTTCAATCAGATTGGGAAGTTTCTTCTCTATATTTTGTTAATCTTGCAACTTTAAACATCCTGACATCAGACTAACATCAGGCTGACATCAGACTGACATCAGGCTGACATCAGGCTGACATCAGGCTGACATCAGGCTGACATCAAGATGACATCAGGAGAAAAAAAAAGTAGGTATCCCATTTGAATGAGTGAAATCAAAGGAAATTATGTTAACAAAAATATTTAAAAAAATAAACAATCGTTTTTGATATTTCTTACCATTTATACAGTATATATATATATATATATATATATAT
>SEYY01022444.1:0-40000 GCA_009176605.1 Armadillidium nasatum
TCTTCCCAATACCTTCCACACTCCGATATGCGGTACTTTTAAGGGATTTTTGATTGGATCTAATGTATGGAAACAATGAGCAGATATCAGACTCACTTCAGCTCCGGTATCGATGAATGCGGTACATTTGCCTATTTGAGGCTGATCAGCTACACCGACCCTCAAAATTAATGCTTCTTCTGGAGCTCGAATTTCCCTAAAGGTAATGGTTTCTGCAGGATCGTCTGCTTCCTCATTCTCGTCAACCTCCTGTCCTATCTCCTTCTCAAGGGTTGGTTCTCCTATTAACATACTATGATGCTGATCCTCTCGCATTGTTCTGCGTTGTGGTCTTTGTTCGAGAGGAGGCTCTGGCCTTTCACATGATTCATCACCACGAGCCATGAAAATGCCATGATTTGGGTGGTCTTCCTCAATCGGTGCACCTCGGTACGAGTCCAGGTATTCGCACTCAATGTTCTCTCTCGACCGGTCTTCTCGCAATCTTTCTGGTTCGATTTCCTCATGTACTCCTTCTAATTCTCCTTCCATATTCTGTGGCCTCGAGTTCTCCAACAGGAGGTCTTCTCTGTTGGAGCTTAACAGTTTCCCTGGCTTCTTGTACAATCTTTCCCTAGATGGTCTCCTTCACACAATGGACATTTCAACTGATCATTATTTTTAATTGGGCAGCTTCCCACTAGATGGCCAACTTCCTTACAATGCAAGGCACCTATTTTGAGCCAGGTAACAATCATCATACTGATGACCTTGCTTGCCACAATACCGACATAATGGTCTTGCCCGACACTGACTCATTAAGTGACCAGGTTTCTTGCAATGGGCGCAAGATTGTCTCTGGTTGTTCTGAAAAGTTCTATTCGCTTGTCCGCGGAACCAAGTCGATGATCCCTTCTGATCTTCCTCTATTCGGACGTACGGATTATTGGAACTGCTGGGGTGGTCTTTCTCTTGGAGAGGACTGTGGTAATGGTTGTTCGGTCATGGTAGGCATGCTAGTCCTTATTCTCGCGGAACATTCTCCTAACCTACTTGCGGATTGTTGACAACAACAAATCTGAGGGATCACCTCCCTTGATGGTGAAGTAACTGAGATTGACTTTGTTAAATCTACTACCTCCATCTGTTTCGTATTCTCTCTCTCTACTCCTTGATTTGGGAAACTACTCTCCACTATCGCCACCAACCGCTCCCAAGGGATTTGTACACCCAAAGAAGTTTCTATGGCCATTAGGGTATTATCTACTTTAGCTTTTACTTCGTGTGGTAGACTTTTTAAGAATTTTTGTCGTACAATCGGCATCTTTGTGACATCATTCCCTGGGAATGCTTTTGAAGCTAAGCCCACTAAACGTAAAGCAAATAAGGGAATAGTTTCACCTGGCCTTATATTCGCATCCGTAAAATTTTCGGCATCATGTCTTAACTCCTTCTCCAACTCCTCTCTATACCACTGCAACATTAATCGTTTTACTTCCTCATACTCTAATGAGGTGCATGTTATAATTTTATAAACGTCCAAAGCTAATCCTTCAAGGAAAGTCCCCAATAAGGAAACTCTACCTTCGGTCGAACCAGGGTACATAGCATCGCAATAGTTCTCAAATCGTACAAGAAATTGTATCAAGGTTTCCCCTGCTCCCAACTTATACTTCCCCGGTGGAATAACTCTGGGCCTTCTCTCAATTGAGAGAGACTGCACCAAAGTGGACACAGATCTTATTAGATCAGCATTCTGCTGAAGCAGTGTATTAAATGCGTGTGCATCACTATTATTGGTATTTAAACCGCCCGTGAGTGGTGGGTTTTGCGTTGAACTAGCCGTGAGTGGTGGATTTGGGCTGAGCCCGCCGTGAGTGGTGGATTTAGGGCTGAGCCCGCCGTGAGTGGTGGATTTGGGACTGAGCCCGCCGTGAGTGGTGGATTTCGCGCCTGAGCCAACAAGAGGGTCATTTGGAGGATCCACCTCCGCTAAAGAGGTCTTAGTCATCCAATAAGGAATTCATATCATCAGGCATATTATTTTTCGTTGGAACTAAGGTCTTAGTGAGCACAAAAACTGTAAGGGAATTTTATGAGATGGAGACTTTCTGGAATTTAAAATTTATGGGATTTATAAGTTATGGGATTTATATGACAATAAAAAATGAAAATGAAATCTAATGGTGAGCACAAAGCCTCGGAGTTTGTGGGATTTATCTCCCAAAAATCAATAAAGGGGTGACAGAACACCCAGCAACAGAGCAAGCCAACTTCAAGTTAACTACGCTCTGCTACCAATTTATGTAATGATAATTCACTTACATGAGAGATGCCAGCAAATATGTTCGATATGTTCCGCTTTCCCAAGCCGCCTCTGTGGCACCTTCAAAGTTTCCTTGCTCGGACTAAATAGATCCCAAGGAATCTCTTTGTTTCCCGAGAACAAAAGACACACTCGTCCAAGAAACAACTCTGTTACTGGGTGAAGGAAATTAACAATTATTAAAAACTAACTCCTCCAAGAGTGGAGAAACATGAAACAGTGTACTCACCGAAACTGTGACCTTTATTTCCTTTACTGTTACAGGGAACTCATCCAGATGAAAACAATTAAGAACAAGACAAGAATGAGAACGTTATAAAATTTTATTCTTTTATCATGGGATTATACAAAAATGAAATTATACACAAATATATATTAAACCTACAACTATTTATTAATGGAAAAGAGGCCTCTACTAACTAGATAAATAATCTCAATCAAATATATATATATATATAGATATTCCACTTCTAAAAGGTTATATCCACTCGAGTAACACTTCAATTATAAGGGAAGGGATCAATTATTATATGATAAATATAGACAAAGATATATATATTAAACTCAACATATGAAAAGAGTTTACCATACTAACTTAATATAATAACATAAATCATAAATTCGTCAAAAAAACGGAAGTTAATAAATAACACTGATAAATTAATTCATCAACCAATAAACAATTCTTTTAAAACCAACAAAAGTAAAAGGGGATAAACTTTATAGATTCTAAGAAACAAATATGTAAATAATTGAAGTTTAAGAAGAATTTTTATTTACCAATTCTTTTAATAAGTCTTTCTATATTAAATAAAAATGTTTTCGCCCCTTTTTTAGGACTTTACACATATATAATAATAAACCAAACTCTTTAGTAACACTCAAACATATATTATTTATCTACTTAAAGTAACAACCGTAGGTTTATAAAACCTTTTTATATAAAATTGTCTTTTCACGAGTTGATAACTTTACAACAACTCATTATCCACTTTATTAACTAATTAATATAGATTATCAACAAACAAGAATCATCTATTCCTACCTTAGAGTTAACCATCCTTCAGGGAAATTACTTCTCTTCAAGAGGATTTTAAATTTTCTTGGTATAATTGGTAGGAACCTTAAAGGTTAGTCTCACCAAGATTTTTGGAAATGCCTAATTTGGGAAGATCGTCTATTTTTGATTTTCTCGTAGTCTTAATCAGTTATTTTGTCCAATTCGGATCCAAGTTCAGTTCCCTTTAAAAATACAAAGTAGACAAAATTTACTTTTTATTCAAAATTTTATTTTTCCCTAAACTAATTTAATATATTTTTTTTCTTATGAACATAAATGACTTTAATGTGGGAACTTATGATTTGTAGCTTACTAAATTTACATTATATGTTATTTACGTTAATTTAATTACTTTTCTAATTTACTTATTTTTTAAAAGGTCTTATTACTTAATACTTTACTTTTAAAAATGAAATTGTAATTAAACTATAGTTTACTAAAAATGTTATTTAAGATATATTCTCTTAAGTCATATCCTATAATAAACCTGAATTTATCCACTTACCCTAGATAAGGGCTAACTCTAATTCAAGTTAATCCTTGGATGTCCTGGATATTATCAACTTTGGGTATTGTCTTCTTCTTGCTTTTGATATCAAATTTGGGTATTGTCTTCTTCTTGCTTTTAATATATATATATTTTTATCTCCTCTTCGATATTACAAATAACAAACAACTTACAAGATTACTTTTATACTTTCTGGGGGGGAGAAAAAGGAGACAATGAAACTTCACTTCAATGTATAAAAGTTTATATCAATTTGAAATGTTATTAACAACTAAAAATCATTTTTCTGAATATCTTACAAAGTTATTCTTCAAGAAATGAAGGATGTAAATAAAATATTAATATAGGTTAATGAAAAGAGGGTTACATATAATGTACAATAGTAAAAAGCTTAAAAAGTAGTTCTTATACATATAATTATATATGTCATTGGGAATATTTCCTTCTTAATGTTTGTTTCTTACAGTCTGGGAACATCCCTGTATGATTCTTGAATACAACTACAACAAATACTCCCTCTGTTGCTCATTTGTAGCTAAACATCCATGGAAGTCCTGCATCAGGTTTATGGCTCTTTCCGCTACTTTTAAGAAACCAACAATCCACTTAGCGATTGCAAATGATATGCCGTCTCCATGTAGGAGGGCATTCTTTCAGGAAATCAGTACTTATTTTCAATTTAGGAATAGGGTACATGCTGGCTTTTATTGTAAATTCATCCACGGTTTTTTCAAAATAATAATAAAATAGAGTAAATCTACTTAGAAAAGAATTTATCGTCTATTATACCAGGTGGAACATTATACCTCTTTGTATAGTTTTGATAACAGTTATTTAAACTGAATGATGTTCATTTTGATTTCAACAGTTACATTGTCATCGAATAGCGATAAAAAATTGACGCTTCCTCTGATATGTACCATAAATGCTGCCTAAATTTTTTTAGAGCTACTTCGGATATAATAGGATAAATTTTCTCTAATTTTTTTTAATGATTTTAAAAAGCACATCTTGATTTGGTACTGCTTTCGCTGAATTGCACGTATACCTTGGTTTAATGTAAACATTCAAAATAAATATGCAAAGAAACTGTAGGAACTTCGGATCTTCATTACATAACTGAAGTTCATGTCTTAACTAATACATTATTAAAGAATAAATTTCTCAAGCCTTCCAACGAACTTGATGCATAGCCCCTGGAGGATGAATTTTTAAGTTCTGAGCCAAATCTTCACCCAAATATATTATGCATAACTCAATAAACTAAGCTCAAGGTAATTACTTTGTAATGACTTCTTTTTTAAATTCCTTTTTAAGAAAGTTTAGCACTTCAATCAGCTCTCTTTCTTTGAAAAAAGTTTTCAAGAGATCTTGATCTACGAGATACTTACAGTATTTATACTCGTATTAATGTGCTTCCATTTGTCTCAGAATGATTTCAAAAATTGGATTTCAGGACTATTCGTTACTTGTGGTATTTGCATTCAAATGTGCTAAGTAAAATTAATTCATATATATGATTGGCAGCATGGAAAATGCAATGTATGTTTAACATTTGTTCAATAAATACAACGGCTTCCCATTGATATGACTAGCATTCGATGCAGTTGTGTCGCTACAAAGAATTTGAACCTTGTCTACTATTTCCCAGTTTTTTATTGCATTCATTACCACTCTGGCTTGTTCCCTGTTTAATATATTTAGAACTTGAATTAATTGCTCATTTGCAGCATACGAAATAACATCTGGAAAATTTTCTTCATTTGAGGAAGGTAAAAGTTTACCATCCCAGTAAAGTGTAACAAAATTTTGAATACTTCATTGAAACGTGGAATTAATTTCTTTAGCACGATTCTTTCCTAGACTTTGCCGAGCTCGTTGAAAGGCCGATTTATAGAAAGCTCATTAATATCGTGTCCTAGGGCTTCTGCTGTTGTTTGAAGGATATAAACAACATCTCTTATGTTCAAGTTGCAGCCGCTAACTTCGGTGTCATGATGTCTTTAGTTCCTCATCTTTCCGCACTTTCTTCTGATGCATCCAATATTGGTTTTAAAATAAAATCTTCATTACTGCTTTCAGATGAACTGGAGATGATCGTATCTGTAGCATCTACTCCGGAGGATTGGAGAGCAGATATGATAGATGAAGTTGCTTGATTTTCTCATCTTTTCTCTTCCTCTTCCTTTCGCTTGCTCTTCTTTTTTTAAAAGATTTTTGTCAATACCACTTAAACAACCTGTTCGTCCTGGTTCCCTCTGTCGAAGCAAGAAAATCTTCTTTTCAATTTTAATCATTTGAAGAGCATTTGCATGGGCTGAATCAAAGAGGTTATCCAAGTTATTTTCCAGATTTTTTTTTCACATCTAAATGTCGGAAGATTTTTTTCCATTTTTTGTAGGTTTCTCCAGTTAGAATGTAAGTTCAGCAATTGTTTTATGCTATTGGGAAAAGATCTTGTTGGAATACTTGCTTTTTTCTATGTATTTCGCTTTCGCACTTTCATGGAGTGTAAAAGTACCCTCTCGCATATTATAGAGTAAGACGGATAATACTTGTCGATTAGATGGTAGTTTAGTTTCAGTTATTTGGTGGTTCATACGTCCAACTAACAACATGTGTGTATCATCACTTCGCAGTTTATGAGACATAATTAAGAATAATGTAGAGTCACGGAATCAAACGTTATCTTCCTAATATAACTGACAATAAAACACTGAAGATGAACATTAGAGCAGTACAGAAATATAAGTAAGCAAAAATATGAATTGACAACTCAGGTCGGCAATGGGTTGACAATCTCCGGTAATGCTAAAATTAAACAGAACCTTTTAGATGCAAGATATAAAATATATATATATATATATATATATATATATATATATATATATATATATATATATATATATATATATATATATATATATATATATATATATATATATATATATATATATATATATTATATTTATTTTTTTTTTTTTTTTTTTTTTTTTGCAGAATTATTCTGGTAACCATTTTAAAAATTTAAGATGAAAAATCCCAACAATAAAAGGAACTTTAAAAAGAATTTCAATGGTAGAGGTGGAAGGGGAAGGGGTGGCTTTGGATCATCAAGATCATATTCTCCCACTTCAACCTTAGCTTCAGGTGACTCCAACAGGTTTAATGACAATCGAAATGAGCGCGGTAGTTTTAGAGGCTCAAGGAGTGTTTGTAGTATCGCATCCGGCTCGGAAAGTGTTACTTCAGACAACAGTGATTTTTCAGGTTTTAACTCGAGAGGCAAACAACCCAAAATTCGAGTTAACAGCACCAAATTTAGCAAAGCGTCTTTCAGAATGTGATCAACTAGAAGCAACATTGTTACAGTTATGTGATAAGTTTCAATTTCATCATAAACATACAAAACAAATAGCCCTAAGAAATAGTACCACATTTGAAGTAGATGGAGAAGTTGTTAGATTGAGACCTAAAGTGAAACTTTGTTCTTCTCATTCCGACCTTGAAGGGTGTCAAAACCCAGAGACATGTGATTCCATTCATATTTGTGCAAAATATGTAGCTAGGAATTGTAAAGATGTTGACTGTATAATTGGACATGTATGGCTCACCAACCATAACAAAATAGTTTTGCGTAAATTTAATTTAAATTTTATTCCCATACGAAGATTGTTTTTCCTCTTCCAAACCGTTATTCTTAGTTCAGTGGCAGACATAGAATTGAATGTATGTGAGAGATATAATCTAGGAGACTGTACAACAGAAGATTGCTCATATCTGCATTTATGTATAAAATTTTTGGCACGGTGTTGCTCACAAAGTTGTTCTCTCAACCATACTTTATCCAGTCAGACGCGATGTATATTAAAATCCTACGGAATTAGTTTGAATGAAAGTCCTCGAGATATCTTTATTAAATTAGCTAATATGTCATCAATTAAAGAAAGCCTTAATACATTTCTTAGTAGAGATGAATCTGATGAGAGTGAGGAAGAATATCTGGAATCTTCAGATGATGTAAACATTCAGGAGGATAAAAAGGAGAGTCCGAAAAAAAACAAACAAAAATCAAAAGATGATGACCATAACGGCTCTAATGATGAAGAGGAACCAATAAAAGAAGAAGAACCAGTGCAAGAAGACGAAAAGGAAAAAGAAGTTCCACTAAAAACAATGTGGTCTCATGACCTGATAGGAGATGTGAAAATTAGTGAAATTTGTTATGAAATCAGTTGAAGGTTTTTGTCCCTATGAAGAAAGTGGATGCTGGAGACTTCATTCCACTTATCATTTTTATTGGCAGATAAAGGCTTGTCTAGGAAAAAAAGATGTATGGGTGAATCTCACGGAGGAACAAGTGCTCGCTCTAGAGAAAGCATTTTGTGATCCATGTACGTCAAAAGTAGATGTACCTATTCTAAATCCTTTAGCAATTAGGGTTTCTGAGAAAGGTCTCCTACTTATTCTGAAAGGGAGAAGCAAATGGGAAGCCAATTTTGATACAATGAAAATAAATTTAGTTGGCAAAAGTGATACTCTTGAGTTACGACGTGTTTGTACAGATAAAACTGCAAAAGAAACGTCAGAACCATGCGTTTTTAAATGGTATTTCATAGATAAACATGGAAAGTGGATTGAGTATGGTAATATAGATTCAACAGGAGAAGAGAAGTTGAAATGTAATATAGATTCAGATTTTATTGAAAATGAGTATGTTAAAAATCCTTTAGGAACTATCACATTCAAAAGCCAATCATTTAGCTACATATTAGATTTGGCTACAATGACTCAGAAAAATCAGGAAACTAATGTTACAAGGGCAGTAAGAAGACGTGCTTGTACAGATAAAACTGCAAAAGAAACGCCTGAACCATGCGTTTTTAAATGGTATTTCATAGACAAACATGGAAAGTGGATTGAATATGGTAATATAGATTCAACAGGAGAAGAGAAGTTGAAATGTAATATAGATTCAGATTTTATTGAAAATGAGTATGTTAAAAATCCTTTAGGAACTATCACATTCAAAAGCCAAGCATTTAGCTACATATTAGATTTGGCTACAATGACTCAGAAAAATCAGGAAACTAATGTTGTAAGGGCAGTAAGAAGACGTCCTCAAATTCATTTCAAAGAGAAAAAAGTTGAAACAGATCTTCCATCTAACTGGGAACCAATGCAAACTGAAGAGCGTTGTAGGAGGGTAACGTTACAACCTTCGTCTGATGAATATAAAAAAATAGATAACTTTGTTCAAACTCGAGCGAATGGTAACTCGTACAATATTCTTAAAATAGAACGAGTCCAAAATCCTTACGTATATAGGGCCTTTCAGAATAAAGTTCAGGAAATGAAGGTAACATATAAAAATGAAGCGACAATTGACATACAACAACTCTTTCACGGAACTGGGCCCGATATTGTACCCAAAATATGTGATGAAAATTTCGATTGGCGATTGCATGGATCAAGTACTGGTCAGGCTTATGGAAGAGGAACTTACTTTGCTATGCATTCGTCTTATTCTTACAGTTATGCTAGGCAGGATGCTAATGGACATAGATTCATGTTTGTGGCAAAAGTTGCTGTAGGAACTACAACACAAGGAAACTCTGGTATTACTAGACCACCAATCAATACCCAATATAATTTCCCTTATGATTCAACTGTTGACAATGTTGGCAACCCAACAATAATAGTCAAGTATGATAAGCAAGAATACTTCCCGGAGTATATTATCACATTTGGATAATTCTATTCCGGATTTCAATTAAAAAGTCAAGTTATTACTTGGAATATGGGCTCAAATGATTTATGAAAGTAATTTCAAGCTTATATATATATATATATATATATATATATATATATATATATATATATATATATATATATATATATATATATATATATATATATATATATATATATATATATATATATATATATATATATATATATATATATATATATATATATATATATATATATATATATTTATATATATATATATATATTAATTATTTATTATTTTTTTTTTTTTTTTTTTTTTTTTTTTTTTTTTTTTTTTTTTTTTTTTTTTTTTTTTATATTATAAGGCTTATATCAGTATTATATTTAGATTTGCTACCTTTTTACCAATTTTATATTAAAATATACAATAAATAGTGTTCTTTTATTTGCTTAATTTTCAATTATTTTAATGTTCAAATACTTAGTGGAATAATACTGAATTTTTATAAATAATTTTTTTGTTTTGCTTATAAAAGGCGTCAACTCCCTGGATGACGTCCATTTTATAAGAGAGTACAGATTTTTTTCTCTATGGATAATCTGTGAAGTGGTACGTTTCTCCCTCTGTATATATATATCTCTCTCTTATTATTATTATTATTATTAAATTTGTTGCTCGCTCCTCCTACGTACGGTGCGACGTAAATTTTTCTTTCTTTTTTTTTTTCTTTTTTTTTTTTTTTTTTTTTCTTCCTCCCTTTTCCTCACCTGACCTTTACGCTTCTGTTTATTATCTGTTTCTGTATGAGTCAGAGTCCGCCCCTTTCACCCTCGCAGATGGGGTATAGGCAAACCACCGCAGGAGGCTGTCTTAATCTTTGGCTCCACGTTGCGTGCTATTTAGGCTCATAGGAGGGATCTGACACAATTTCTGGGAGCTTCCTGAAACCACATCTGCAGCTCACCTTCTTGGACTTTGGTTCTAAGAAGAATGAATTGGGTTCTTGTCTCTGACTTGTGATGAGCATGTTGCCCATCCCTTTCTGTATATTTCCAGCTCTTTAGCCCTCTAGTTTTATAGTTTTTTTTTTTTAATGACGTAGTGTATTGTCAATTTATTTATGAATCACTCTCGCAAAATGAAAATTCATCTTAAGAAAGCCGAAATACATTTCTCGTCAGGTCCCCACCTAACTCAATCCTGGATGTTCCTAGGCTGCAAGCTAACAAGACTTTTGATTCTCTGATTGACGAAATGATCCAAAGGTACCTCGTCTAATATCTGGACATAAGAATGTCTCTGAAAACGACTCGTGGACCAAAACCCAAACTGCAATATACTGCCCATCAAACTAATATGCTTACACTCTCGGATCTACCACAAGGTATCCCTGGGTGAGCCGCATATCTTCTATTTCTAACTCTGCTCTCCCACTTCCCAACTACTCACGTCACCCAGCCCTCTTCTATTTAGTGAGGCCCTTTAGAATGCCTTTACCACGTCTTTCCCCTGAGGAGTTCTCTTAGTGCGAGTCACTTCGTAGAGTCAAAAATTGTACGCTTTCACGGCTTTTGCATCCTTAGACTACCCCCATTGTTTCATGCTGTTTGAAACATCCCTGGAATAAAGTCTGACGACCTAATTGATTTAAAGGTTCAAGTTAAGGTTGGACGACCTGCATGTGAATGAAGTGTAAAGATTTACCAACACACAACATGCTCTTATCCAGCCTTACTCTCTACTACATATTTTGTGTTCCGTCCCCACCTACCAAAATGAAAATTGGTTGCATCATCAACACTGTCCGTACACACTTACCGCCTTAGACAATGTTTCATATGTCTAAAACGTGGACATCTACGAAAGTACCGTCGTTTCCCCCTAGACAAAGTGGCTACGTTACGACTGTCTCCAGTATACCTCTTGCGACAATCTCTCTTGCTTCCTCAGTTACAAAGGGCCTCGTCTGGCCTACTGGTCCATTGCCCTTCGCATGCTTGAGAAATTTAAATTCTCGAGATTTGCTCACTTGCAAAAGTTAGAATCGTGAGAGGATAACGTCAAACCAAAGTAAGACAACTACCCTTCTGCTATTACAGAAAAAAAAACGTTAAATAACTAAGCATTTAAGCTAGAAAATAAACTTAAAAAATCAATTTAATTTTAAGGAAAATAGATGGATTTTAATACTTGCTTAATTATTCAATTTTACTTTTTAAAAAAAAAAATATAAAAAAACTTTATGGGAAATTTATACAATAGTAAAAAGTAATAAAATTAAAAAAAAAAAGTGGCAAATATAGGATAAATGATCTATTGCTGGCGTTTCTTCCGTTTCTTATATACTGCAAATAAGATTGAGTCAAGTCTTCTGAAATAAACATTATATAAGCTTTATTAGCTCTTATAAAATAAAATTTGATTTAATCTAATTTTAATAAATTTATACTATAAAACATAATTAAAATTGAAATACATAATATGGGGTCCCTCTCTTTCTCTACCCTCAAAATATTCATAAAGGAATATACATAGGCGTTTTGCACTTGCTTTATCAACTAAAGAATTTCAAAATATTACTCACCCTTATTATTGTGAGTTTAAAATCCAAAGATTGTTCTAGCTTTCTTCATTAACAAGCTTTGGTCTTACGCTCACTTCTCTCTTTTATTGTATGCTGAATTCACTTGGCTTAAATTTCGTTCAGTATTAAGCAATTGTGTTTTTCTAAAATTGTTTAAAAGTTTCTTTTTCAGTTAATTATTTGATGATTAAAATTCACTTTCGTGGCTTATTAATGGGTCGGTTTTTAATGGTGTCAAAGTTTATAAACATCTATGTATATCCCAGCAAAAAATGCCCCATCGGTATTTACATTGGTGTTCATGGTTCCAACAGAAACCTAAAGATTCCTATAAGAAATATTTACGTACATCAGTGTCCTATGCAATTTCCAGCTGGGCCCTATGGGCATTATTCCTAAAAGGTCTTACAAGTTTTATACCCAATGAAACCTACGCTGGAAATATATATATATATATATATATATATATATATATATATATATATATATATATATATATATATATATATATATATATATATATATATATATATATATATATATATATATATATATATATATATATATATATATATATATATATATATATATTATATGTTGCGATTTGCTTGTAAAGAGAAATCGCGGAGAATAAGACAGTAATGTGACTGTCTGTCCTAAAGATGTTTTTATAGTAACAAACCAAATATTAGATATATTAGCCTAAAGAAAAATAGTAATTGTAAACAATAAAAAATCCAAAGTAACTCACCAAATATTAATATGATCTTCTAGCCAAAATTTTAAGTATAACTTTTAATGGTTTCCATAAAAGTTCTTTAGGGAGAAGTGCCTTTAAACGTTAAAGACTTTATTTAATTTAATAAGTACTTTAATAGACAAATAGTACCTTTCTTAACAGCACAATTGCCATCCAAACATTAGGGCAATAAATTCCCAACTCCAGTTACATCTTAGAACTTTTAAAAATGTTAGTCAAGTATTATAGTCTAATTTTAAAACCCCATAGAATACCTAACAAGCCTACTCTTTGCTAAAAGTTAAGATCAAACAATGCAAATCAAATAGAGAGTAGGACCGTCAATGTCTTAGTTCCAATATAGTAATCAGAGCCCAAATTCAAAGTCCTAATATCCAAATAAACAATTATTATTCAAAGAAAGGTCACTTAATAGTTAAATACATTACGTTCTCTGGAAGATCTTGTCGATGAGGTTGATATAATTATTAAAGAACTCTTACATTTCAATTTTGTTTTCTAACGAGTTCTGAGTTATATTAGCAAGTAAGTCTAGCGTGTTCAAAAATCGCCTAACAAGCTTATTGTTGCCATTCCTAAAGGCAATCTAGTTTTAGCGAAATTTTGTCACCTCAAATTTTAACCAGAGATTTTGTATTTCACTAAGAAGGAAATATGTAAACCAAAAAATGGCTTTATCTTTAAATCATAAAATATTTAATTAAATCTAAAATATAAGGATTTTCCATAATATATATATATATATATATATATATATATATATATATATATATATATATATATATATATATATATATATATATATATATATATATATATATATATATATATATATATATATATATATATATATATTATAATATATATAAATAAAAAAGTAAAAATAACAAAGAACAAAATGCGTTTCAAAAAAGTTTAAAATAAAAAGAAAATTGGAAACTAGACCTGAAAATTGTTAAAATATATTCATAGGATCGTAGATCGGTGGAAAGTGACAATATAATGTTTCGTATCCTGGTCGGTGAGTTCGTTTCAAGCTGTAAAGATGGAGCAACTTCATTTCCGAGAAATATCAATTTAGTAATATTCTTTTAAGTTTCGTATTTATAAATGATACATAGTTGACGGTTAGGTTGTAAATACATTGTATACTTGATGGTTACGTTGACGGAAAATGACCGCTAAAGGCTATTACAGTTTATAATTTTACATAGGATTATTTATTGGTTCTTTTCAGGTACAATGGCTTTCTTATAAGATAATAATACATTGGTTCTTATAAGCTACATAGGAAATTCTCCTGATACCTTATAGGAAAGCTTCCTATGTGGCCTATGAAAAACTGATCTTATACGTCTGGTCAGCATAGGAAATAACATGGGTTCCGACAGGAAACGGGCTCATCGGTCCTATAGGAAATTTAATAGAAACCATTAAAATTTTTTTGCTATGATTAACCTTTTTTTTTTTTTTTTTTTTACAGAACGCCACCACTCACGGGCAGAGCCCTTTTCAAGGAGGGGGCACACACACACATGCACAAAGCTCAATCAAACACGCACAGCCCTCAGGTGGGCGCAGACGGAAGCCTTGAAGAGTGGAAGATTAAATACAGGAGGAAAAATAAATGATGGTAGAGAGTTCCACAGAATAGAAGTGGCTGGAAAGAAGGAGATACCACAACGAGCTAGCCTGGGATTTCCTACGTCCACACAAAATTGGTGCGAAAGCAGGGCACCCCTCGTGCAACGAGGACGACGCAACGGTGGAGGAATGCGAGAGGTTCTCTTCCCTACTCAACCTAATTTGCACCAACTTTTTAGTTTTTAAGATTTTTTATTATTTAAAAAAGAAATTATAAAATGTCTTAATTTTTTTTCTCTCTCTCTCTCTCTCTCATATATATATATATATATAATATATATATATATATATATATATTATATATATATATATATATATATATATATATATATATATATATATATAGTCGAACTCCATTATTCTTCCCCTCCAGTATTCGTCTTTTCCGATATTCGCCCTGTAATTTTTTTTCCGATATTCGTCGAAAAATCAAAATTCGTCCTACCTACGAAAGCCTATACCCTTAAAAATAAAAACTCTTAATAACAATCATTGTTTTTCTCATCCAAAAGGTAAATTTCTTTTTAAAATTTTATTTGTGTTTAGCGTTTATGTAGGCCTACACAGTGCGTATTACGTAATTTATGGCAGTACGCTGTTTAATATGTACTGTAGTTAAATTGTACAGTGTTTGAGATGATTTCGGAGATCGATTCTAGATTGAATTTTTTTTTTTTTGTTAAAGAATAGATAGGCAAAATTCGAGGCTGGGAACGAATTAATCCATTTTTAGTTAATTCCTATGGAAAAAATTATTCGATATTCGTCTTTTTCGATATTCGTCATCCCCTCAGGAACGGATTAATGACGAATAATGGAGTTGACTATATATATTATATATATATATATATATATATATATATATATATATATATTATATATATATATATATATATATATATATATATATATATATATATATATATATATATATATATATATGGTCTGACTCCCGGTTGTACTTCTCTGATTTTCCATGGAATGATTACTGTTTCCGTGGGAGGGGTCCCTCTGAGTGTGCATGAGCGCATAACCGAGGTGATTCTCTCTGGCATGGAGATGTACATTCCATATTCTTTCCCTTCTACTAAACCTAACAAACCTTGGCTTAACTCTGCTTGTTCTCATGCTATCCGCCACAGGGATGCTGCCTTCAGGGATTACCGTCGTCTTCAAACTCCAGAAACTCATGCAACTTATATTTCATCCCGGAATCATTCAAAATCTATTCTCCGCAATACTAAAAACTCCTTTCTCCGCTTAAAATGCAACAATCTTTCTGGTTCTACTTCTCACGCCCTTTCTGGCATTTTGCAAAAAATGTGAACTCTAACTTTGCTTCTTCCTCTTTCCCTCCTCTAGTATCTTCTGACCGTACAACTGTCACGTTTTGCCTTCCTTAAAGCTGAACTCTTCGCTCAAACTTTTGCTTCTAATTCAACCTTAGACAATTCCGGAGCTGTTCCTTCTCCTTCAACCCCCTCCAAATCATTTATGCCTAAAATTATAATTTCTTCTAAAGATATCATTTCTGCTCTCTCTGAGCTTAATAATAAGAAGGCAGAAGGCGTACGGTCCTGACGGTATCCCTCCTGTGGTTCTCAAAACTTGTGCTTCCGAGCTTGCACCCTGCCTTGGTAAACTTTTTCGTCTATGTCTTTCTAGTTAAACTTTCCCTTCTTGCTGGAAACGTGCACTCATTCAGCCTGTGCCGAAGAAGGGGGACCCCTCTCAACCCTCTAACTATCGTCCCATTTCTTTAACCTCCGTTCTTTCTAAAGTTTTCGAATCTATCCTTAACAGGAAGATTTGGAAACATCTCAATTCTTCTAATCTTATCTCTGATCGCCAGTATGGCTTTCGTAAAAAACGCTCTACTGGTGATCTTCTTTCCCTTCTCTCTGACTCTTGGTCCTCCGCTCTTCGGCATTTCGGTGAATCTTTTGCTGTTGCGCTAGACATATCGAAAGCTTTCGATAGAGTCTGGCACAAAGCTTTGATTTCCAAACTTCCCTCTTTCGGAATCTATCCTTCTCTCTGTGAACCTTCTCTCTAATTTCCTTTCCGGTCGTTCTATAGCAGCTGTTGTAGACGGCCACCGTTCTTCCTTTAAATCTATTAATAGTGGTGTTCCTCAGGGTTCTGTCCTATCCGCAACACTTATTCTACTATTCATTAATGATCTCTCTGTTTCTTCATCTCCTATCTACTCCTATGCTGATGACTCCACCCTTCATTACCTTTTCAATTTGAAAGGCGCCCCTCTCAACAGCAGTTACTAGACGCAAGAAGGGTTGCCTTGGAGCAGCTGACCTCTGATCTTTCTCGTATTTCAAATTGGGCAGAGAAAACATGGTTGTTTTCAATGCCTCAAAAACTCAATTCCTCCATCTCTTCTACTCGACACAATCTTCCACACAACTATGATATCTTCTTCGAAAACACTCAACTCAAACCTTCATCTGTCCTTAATATTCTCGGTGTTTCTTTTTCTCGTGATCTTTCTTGGAAAGATCACATTACTTCTCTTTCTAAACAAGCTTCTAAGAGGTTAGGGTGTTCTGAGGCGCCTTCAGTATTTTCTTCACGCCACCCCAGTTGCTTGCTCTGTATAGGGGTGTTGTTCGCCCCTGTATGGAGTATGCTTCACATCTGGGGTGGTTCCACACATACAGCTCTCCTAGAGAAGGTGGAGTCTAGGGCATTTTCGTCTTATCAACTCTCCTGCTCTTACTAACTCTCTTCAATCTCTTTCTGCCCGTCGAATTGTTGCGTCACTCTCTCTATACTATCGCTATTACAATGGACACTGCTCTTCTGAACTCTCTCGTCGCATACCTCCTCCATTGAGAAGGGCTCGTGCGACTCGACTTTCTACACAGTCTCATCCTTTCTCTGTCCAACTCTCTGACCCCAGACTTAACCGCTATGCTCTGTCCTACATGTACTCTACTGGTAAAGTCTGGAACACACTCCCTTTTCTATTTTTCCCAACTTCCTATGACTTGCTACACCTTCAAACGTCCGTGTATCAGGTCACGTCGGCCTTTAATTTGACCAGGCTTCCGTCTTTCCCCCAACTCTGGTGGAATTTTGGTAGGCCTCTGGCCTTTGCCCACCGAGGATATATTATATATATATATATATATATATATATATATATATATATATATATATATATATTATAATATATATATATATATATATATATATATATATATATATATATATATATATATATATATATATATATATATATATATATATATATATATATATATATATATATATATATATATATATATATATATATATATATATATATAATTATTATATATATATATATATATATATATATATATATAATATATATATATATATATATATATATATATATATATATATATATATATATATATATATAATATATATATTATATATATATATATATATATATATATATATATATATATATATATATATATATATATATATATATATATATATATAATATATATATATATAATATATATATATATATTATATATATATATATATATATATATTATATATATATATATATATAAATATATTTTATGTTTTTAATAGTGAATAGCTTATATTGGAAATTTAGTTTGGAATTATTTCGCAAGAAATATAATTTAATAATAATAATAATAAAATAATGTGAAATAAAATAAGAAAATAATAAAAATTTTAAAATAATAATTTAACAATTATTTAACTTTAAAGGAAATAATATATAAAATATATAAATATATATATATATATATATAATATAATAATATATATATATATATATATATATATATATATATATATATATATATATATATATATAATATATATATATATATTATATATATATTAGGGTGGTCCTTATTTTTTAACTTTTTTTTTTTTTAGATCTCACCCGTTAGAATTTTTATAACAGATGTAAAAGTAGCTCATGCGAAGTTTCAATTCATTTGGATGCAGTTATCACGTGCCCCAAAGGGTGCCAATATTGCCCTTAATATAAAATCCATGTTTATGCAATTTTACTTATAATACTTGATATTATAAAGAAAACAAGAAGTAAAAAAATAATAGTTTAAAGTTTTAATTTAAAATTATTAAATATCATCTGGCAACCGTAGCTCTCGTTAGATGGCGCTGTGAAATCGTCTACACTCTTTAGCCTACATAGTAGTCGTACATTCATGAAACGTCAGTTTTGTGTTGGTGCTTGTTGAAAATTGTCGCTTTTTGTGTCGCTGCTTCATTTGGTATGGCTCTTCTCATGTACACTTCGTAGTAATTTATACCTAATTGGAACTGAAGCTAATCAGATATTAGGTTGCAAACTTCCTTCGAATAAGCAGGTACTTCAAGTTTTATTTTATAATATGAGATGTGTAAAGTTAAATTTACACGAAAGTTCCAGACTTGTAATTTCTGAAGTATTAGTTTTTTGGCAAAAAGCAAGAATACCATATAGAGAAACGCAGCATTGCATATGTAAACTGGAAGCATTATATAAAGAATGGAGGAATCTTCAGAAACATTGTAAAAGAAAGACACTGAAACAGGAACAAAACGAGCGCAATTTTAAAGACAAATTGGAAAATCTGTTCGACATAGCACATGCCAATGCCTTGGACCTTATTAAAATAGAGGAGGACAAACAATTTCTTCTTAAGCTTTTTCTGCTATATGAACAACCGTTCTTTTTCCTTTTTATACATTTTCCTTTTTTTTTCTCTAAATTTACTGTGACTTAACTCTAAAAAAAACTTTCCTTTTCCAATAAAAATTTGAAATTATAAAATTCCTTTTATATTTAGTCTGTCATGACTTATCTTTACATAAACATAAAAGAAAACTTTCTTCTTTTACAATTAAATATTTTGAAAATAAAAATTCCTTTTCTTTTTAAAAAAAACAAAATAAAAAAACTTTCTCTTTTAAATAAAAGGTTTGAGGTACTTTAATACTCAACTTAAAGATACCCCTTCATTTTTCGTTTAAGTTCTTCTTCAGTAATGGGGTTCCTCTGTCCAGCAAAATACCCCATTAAATACACAATCAACTGATGCACTTGCTTCTCTATTTCCTTTTCTATCTCAAATTCCTGGGCTAATTTTCTCCTTTTTGGGGCAGGACCAAAAGTGGTCCTCAAATCACCAGGAATCTGTCTAATACCAGAGGTAGATGGTGTAGGTTCTTCCACTCTGGCGATGTCTTCATTCCTGGATTGACTTTGCAACTGACCTTCAATGATGGTAACCGTTCTTTCTGCTGGGGTATTATCATCGTCCGATGAAACACTAGTATCTACATTATCTGGAACCAAAACATTTTCTACATTATCTGGAACCAAAACAATTTCTACATTATCTGGAACCAAAGATGGTTCTACTTCTAAAGTCATAAAAGAAGCAGTTTCTACCCTTGTTAAAGAATCATCAGGAATAATTACTGTTCTATCAAAACATCTTGCATCTCTCATTTTTCTCCAGATTTTTCCAATCAATTCACGACAAGGATGTATTCCATCCCACAAAAAGCCCTGATTCCCAAGGATCATTTGTCTTCCACTTATGAAAGGTTCAGTGTGCTTTCGGAACCTTTTACTATTGTTGAATTACAAACATTACAGGGTACGAATTTGCAGATGGGCCTTGGTATCCTAAAAGCTTTTAACTTATGGTAAAGATCTACCATTTTTGCGTGCATCACATGATTTTGGAATCTCTCTTCCTCATAATATCTTGATTTGATAGCCAGTGGGAAATTGAATAATTTTCTTTGGTTATAATAAATCAAGTCAAGGTATGGTGGAATCATTAACCATATTTTTAGATTAAGACATCTAAGCCTACAAGCATCCTCAAATCCTCTAAACCTACTAGCAAAGTCTGTAGTATCAAAATTTTCATTTGGTTCCACCACCTCATATTTTCTCTTCCATCTTCCTTCTCCTCCTTCTCCTAAATCCACTTTATTATAAGCTTCTGTTATTAATGTAAATACCACCATATGGGTGAAAACTCTCATTTAAATGATTGACTAGGTTTCGGGTTAATTTCCTTAAATTTGCCCCTGGATATGGAGCATATACCACTTCCATATTTGGAAAATACTCAGGATTATGTTCTCTTTCCATTTCCGCCACCCATGAATGACCCAAAACTAACATCTGAAAAAAAGACAATAAAACTATTACTATTGACATAAAAATATATATTTTTCTTTTGTTTAAATTTTTTTTTTTTTATCGGAATTATTTATATAATTGAGCCTAATTCTATATAAACTTTCATACTTAATGCTCGCTGTTATTGCTTTCTTTTTCTTTCCAATATACATGGCTGTACTAGAGGAAGGTCTATACAACTTCCCTGGGACCTTGTGTGGGGCTTCCCATTCAATTTTTGCAACCTCGATTTCTCCTTCTCCTTCAACTCCTCTTGAAATCCAGAAAAATCCAAGTCTCCCTCTGGAAACTGGTTTCTATCATCTATGTCTCCTTCCTCTTTATCATTCAAATCTGTATCATTCAGATTTTCTAATAAACTTAAAAAGTCAGACTCAATGGTTTGAGTCTCTTTAGTCAGTTGCGGACTCCATGAAATTCTTCTTTTTATGCTCTCTAAATCTTTATGTAGGTTTGCTTCCTCCATTGACTGATCCATATTCTCACTAGAACTAATTATACTAATTTGGTTAGATGGTTCTTTAGCGAGTTTGTAAGTTCGCAAAGCACTTTTACTCTTTTGATAATGGTCCATTAGAAACTCCATCAACCTTGGGGATGGAGTTAAAATTACTGGTCTCATCTGTATTTGGTGTTTGTCTGATTGTTATTGGTGATCCTTCAGTGTTATTTTCAACAATGAAACTACAGGAAGGTGAATCCAATACAGGAAGTACTACATCCTGAAAAAGTTTCACATTCGCTTTCATCTGCTGGAGCAACTGTTCACATTTTTTCTGAGTTTCTACAGTTACTTCAAAACCTTCAAAGTCAGGATCATCTAGTTCCAGGTCAGGCATAGCCACCTCATTTTCTCGAAAATCCACTTCTGGTTCCGGGACATCTTTTGGTTCATTTATATCATTTATATCCAATTCTGGCTCTGGTTCTGGATCAACCAAATCCATAATCCACTTTTGGAAAAGATGATTGTTTTCCAAGTAGTGTGGTGGTAATATCCATCTCCTTAATTGTCTGTGATGGACCTTAAATTGTTTTCCTTCTTCTGATTCTATTATATATGTGACTTGATTATCATTTACCTGTATAATTTTGTATGGTCCATGATACCTGGGTTTAAATTTATTTGTAACCAAATCTCCAGGTAAATGTATTTTCAAACCCACTGTTTGGTGGATATTATAAGGCTGAAAATGGGCATGCCCAGGCTGCCAAAACAAATCCTTTTTCTTCCAAGATAGCCCCAAATGTGGGGTATGTTGTTCTTTTAGGATATACTCACATGGTGACAATCCCAACTGGGAATGCTCTGTATGATTATAGATCATAACAATTCTAGGCAGCTCTGTATCCCACATTGTATAATCTGTGATAGACATTCTTAAATATTGTATAATGGTCCTATTTATTCTCTCCACAGCACCATTGGATGAAGGTGTATAAGGAGTGGAAAGGATATGCTTTATATTGTTTAACTGTAACATCTCTTCAAATTCTGGCCCAACAAATTCTCGGCCATTGTCGGTTAATAATCTTTCTGGTATGTTAGGTAAGATAAGGAAGCATTAACTGTTGGAAAGTATTTGTGATTGTTAGAGATTGCTTATTTTTAATTGGAACAGCCGCAATCCCATTTTGTATGATGATCCACCATGACCAGAGCATAATTATTACCTTGTTTGGTCTTTGGTAGCTGCAACAGGTCCATGGCAACCAATTCAAAAGGAAAATCAGTACTGATTTTTATAGTAGGTGGTGTATAAATAATGTTGGATGTTTTTGAGGCTTGGCATTTATAACAAGATGTGGTTATATCATAACAGATATCATAACCTTTAGGATGCCACACATGTCTATTCACTAATGAAATCAACTTACTCTTCCCTATGTGTGCAAAATTCACGTGGGCCATAATAGCTAGGTCTGTGAAGACTGGAAAAGGGACAATGTAGGTGGTTTCATGATACTTATTGATTTTACAAAGCATTTTGTCTTTTATGAAAATATATTTCTTAAACCTACTAAATTTCTTAAGGGAGCTATCCCAACGTCTTTTATGTTTTATGGCCCTATATAATTGTTTAAGGACAGAATCTTGTTTTTGATAACTATGTACTTCCTCCGTTGTTAAAGCGATGACATCCAAAATTGGATCTTCATGCTCTAAAACCAATTGATAGACTTTAGCCACTAATACCTCCCCACCAGATTCCATCTGGTTACTTTTATTACTTATTATTTCTGGTTCATTTGGAGTTAGATCTTCCAATGATTCATTCAACAACTGATATTCTTCAAATTCCTCATTTACTGTAACAATTTTGGCCTGGGGTTGTTTTTCTTGAGTTCCTATCCTTGATAATAAATTATAGTGTACTCCCCCAAGGCACAATAACAAGCAAGTATCAGTCAACTCGAGATCTCCAAATTGTAGAGGTTTGCTATTTCCATAATACACCTGGACTCTTACTTTGTGCAGATGACTGAAAGCCTCTATTGCTTGGACAATTGGTAACTGCCCAGGAATATCTAAGAAGTTGCAACTGTTTGGTAAGAGTACGGTGGTTTTTACCTGTGGGCAGATTGTACCTCCTCCGATTTTCTAATAATTCCCGTGCCACAGTTTCTCGAATGTTTAAATGCTGGTCAGGATTTCCATAGAGAAAAACTGAAAAACATTGAAACAGAGAATCTCCTCCACCTGGCATTTTCACTTCTACGCAACCAACAGGAATTTGATTCAAAACTGAATCCTTGATTTCGGAGCTATTATTAACAGGTACCGGTGAACGAGAAAGGGCATCTGCCACTATATTCTCTTTGCCAGGTATATATACTAATTCATAGTCAATATCATTAATTTCTTCTAACGTTCGGGCTACTCGCTGATTTACCAATGTCATATTATTTAAGAACAATAATGGCTGATGATCGGTATGTATGAGGACCTTGATTCCATAAAGGAATGGTTTCAAAGACCTCACAGCCCATCTTATGGCAGCCACTTCCTTTTCTGTTGTGCTATATTTTTGTTCAGCTCGTGAAAAAGTGGTAGATATATAAGCTATTGGTTTATTCTCTCCCTGTTGGTTTTGGGACAAGCAAGCTCCTGCCCCTATATTTGATGCATCTACATGCAATAACAATGGTGAAGCGTCAGATGATCTGTCTGGATATGATAATAATAAGGGATCTACCAATGCCTTCTTAAGTTCTTCGAATGCCACTTGACAATGTGATGTCCATTTTATGTTTTTCTGGTTTAGGAGTTCAAAAATGGTTTTGCTATTTCGGAACACCTAGGGATATGTCGTCGGTAAAAATTTACCATCCCTAAAAATTGTCTTACTTTACGAACTGTTGTGGGAGCTGGGAAGTCCATAATACCTTCTAAATTCTTCTGCAAAGGAATCATTCCCTCCTCTGAAACCTGGTGACCCAAGTATTGCACTTGCTTTCTCAACAGAAAGGTTTTTGCTGGTTTAATTTTAAATCCAGTTTCTAAAAATGCTTTTAAGACCTTTTCCAAAATTTCTAAATGTTTTTCGAAAGTTTTACTTATTATTAACACATCATCCAGGTATACCATTACTTCTGTCCATGGTATATGAGAAAGAGCCATGCGCATTCCACGTTGAAAGGTGGCTGGCCCATTTTTCACGCCAAATGGCATGCGCAGAAACTCCCAATGTGACAAAGGTGTTGTGAATGCTGTCTTTTCAATACTGGACTCCTCCATCTCCACTTGATAATAGCCTCTGACCAAATCAATGGTCGTGAAGTACTTCATCCCTTGAAGGCTAAATAGCATATCTATCAAGTTAGGTATTGGGAAACTATCACCCTTTGTTATTTTATTTAAAGGAACGGTAATCAATACACAAGTCTTATGGTACCATCTGGTTTTCGTATTGGCACCACGGGTGCAGAATAAGGAGATTTACTCCTCCTGATAATTCCATCTTCTTCCAATCGTTTACAACTTTCTTCAATTTCTTTTAATACTGGACCTTGAAACCTTCGAACAGGAACCTGCACAGGGTCCTCTGTAGTTGTCTCAATCTTATGTTTTATTATAGAAGTACATCCGACATCTGAATCATTCAAACTCAAAACTGAGTGATAGTTAGACAATAATGTCAAGACTTGATTTCTTTCTTGGGCTGTTATATCAGATTCACTTAAGCGAAAAGCTTCATGTAATGTCTCTAAGGTCCACTCTTTCTTTTCACTCACTTCTTGGTTGGACAGTTCAACCATATTGATTATTGATTCTTCATCATTAATAATGTGTATTCTACCTAACTGCTGACCCTTTTTTTAGTTTACGAACATTATCTGACCTATTATTAACAATTATCACAGCCTTGTTTCCAATAACATTTAATATAGATGGAATAACTTCAACTTTGTCCTTTTCATCACCCTCCATTACAACCAATTTCCCTGGTTGTTCCATTAATGAATTGATACTTACTTCTAGAGCTGTGCTGTTGTTAGGGGGTAGCACAACATTCTCAAATAATGTACAATAGTATGTGGGAAGGCTAATTTTTCTAATGTCTGTAGATACAGTCATTACCTTATTCCCTTTTCGACATACTAATTCACCTTCATGAGGATCTGGTAGTAAATGCTCTTTTCGTAAGATATCATGACCAATTATTATATCATACTCTGTAATTCCATCTGGGATTACTATAAGTCTATGTGGCTGTAATGCATAGGAGGAGGATAATTCTAAGACAAGGGTGACTCCTCCCATAACTGGAAAGGTTACCTGTCCAATTCCTGATACTCTTCTATATGGAGTTTCTTCCAATTTGTATTTTTTGAGGATTTAATTTTTGGTAACAGCTGTAGGACAGCAAACTAACACTAGCACCAGTATCTACAAAAGCTGTGAAGTTACAGTTTGTTGCTTGTAAATAATCTTTAATACCCACTTGTATGATTAAAGCATCTATGGTGTCTTTTGTCACACCCAATCTTATGATATCTTGACCATTATCATTTACTATCAATTCTTCATTCTCATCACCATCTTCCAAATTAACTACTTCTGGTATTTCTAATTCAGTGGTAGCAATAGTAAATTTATTCTCTTGAGACCTTCCAAGATTGGTAAAGTCATATGTGACTTCATTATTTTGCATATTATCAGGCTCTGATGTGAGGTCTTCCACATCAGAGCAATCTAGTTTTCCTTCAATGTGGTACAGTCCTTGCCTAGATGTTCACCTTTACAAAGAGGACAGTTTAGGCAAAAATTGTTTTTAGTAGGACAGTTTTGAACCAAATGCCCTTTTTGCTTACAAAATAAACACTGGTTTTTGGCTATAAAACAGTCATCAAACACATGTCCCCTTTTGCCACAAAATTGGCAAAAAGGTCTAGCTCGACATTTCTCCATTGAATGTCCTCTCTTCTTACAAAATCCACATATAATCATTTGACCTTCCTCTGGCTTCTCATTTTTCTTACCATAGGAACTTGGGGTCCATTCTCGTCTAGGAAATTTTTGGTTTTGAGTTTTTGGTATTGCCCCCTTATTTGAGTTTCTTATGTTCTGACCATTATTTCCTCTTGGTCCCATGGGACCTGCTTCTCCTGGAGCAATGGAATGATAATAAATTGAATTGCCACAACAACAATTTCCTGAACCAGCAGTTGTTACTCTATTTATTGGTGTACTAGAGGTCAAATCAATAACTTCTGGGGACTTTTCATTATTATTTTCTTTTTGAACACTACCTTGTATGTTAGCGTCAACAATTGCAACCAGTCGATCCCAAGAAACCTGCATTCCAAAAGTAGTTTCCACTGTTGTCAATGTGGATTCTACCTGTTGCTTAATTTGATGAGACAGACTATCTAGAAACCTTTTTCGTACTAGTGGCATAGTCTGTACATCCACTCCTGGAAATGCTCTTCTGGCCAATCCTTCAAGTCTTAAAGCATAAACTGATGCTGTCTCATTCTTTTCCATGGTAGCTTCCATAAACTTTTCAACTTCTCTTTTCTTGTCTTTAACTACTTCTTCACGATACCACTGAAGCAGTTTACTTTTCGCCTCCTCATAATCATATGTTCCTTTTACCACTGTCTGGTAAACCTTTAATACAGGTCCTTCTAAATATGATCCCAAAAGAGGCAACATTCCCTCTGAAGATCCAGGGAATGACTTTGTACAATAGTTTTCAAATCTTTCTAGAAACTGATATAATGTCTCTCCTCCATTTTGTTGATATTTACCTGGGGGTATTACTTTGGTAGTTTTAGATATTGACAGTGTTTGAATAAGAGTGGACATTGATCTCATCATTTCATTATTCTGTGTTAAGATTGCTTGTAACATTTTAGAATCTATCTTCAGATCCTGAGATTCCTCTTGTGAAGGATTAGTTTGTGAAGCTGTCTCAGAGACAACATTGTTCTGATTATTTGTAGGGTTTTCTTTTCCCTCATTCTCTTCATAATATTCATTCATTTTGTCCATAATTGGCTAAGTATGATGATACTCTTGGTCCAAAAGGACCACTTACAGAAAGTAAAATTGAAACAATGTGCTTGCAACCGAAAGCGAAAGTGTTCAACAAGTGAACAGAAAAGCGACCATCAGAGACGTAGTAAACTACGCTCTGCTACCAATGAAGAGGTGGTAGATTTCTGGTCTGAAAGAAACAGTAAAAGATTAAAGGTAAGAAAAGTAGAGAAAGACTCACCAACTTTTTCTGTTAAAAAGGAAACTTCTGCTGAACCGGAGATAGTCTAAAAAAACCTTCCCAAGTTGTCAAAAGCTAATCCTTCCAGACACTCCCTCTCAATAAACTACGTCTCCAATCCTTTCTACTTTTCTGAATCAAACCTGTCGAACAAAAAAAACAACAAACAGAAAAACAAAAAAACAGAATATTATTAACAAAGAAAAATACTTACAATTAAATAAAAACCAGTAAGCGCGGTTGCAAGCTATTTAACATAAATTTGGGAAAAATCAGAACACAAAACAAATCAGAAAATCTTATTTATATGAAGGTCTAGTATTTTTGATATTTATCTTTCACACATTCAATATTACATAATTTTAATTATAAGATTTAAGATAGTGATACTCATAATAAAAATAAATAATAATAATAAATAATAAAAAAATAAATAATAATATAATAATAAAAAATAAATAATAATAAATAATAATAATAATAATAATGTTCGTGACAATTTATATTTTTATAAATATAATTATGAGAGATGATTATGAATATATGAATAAACAAAGTGAAAATAAAAAAAACATACCTTACGTCCCTCCATGATTAATATGTTAGTAGTATTAGTGATGGGATGAATATATGATCTTAAATTATGTATACAATGATCTTAATTATACAAATAAGTTGTTCTCAATTCAATATGTAACTTCAACAATTTCAACTCCTCAAGAATCTTTCCTATCCAAGAAACAAACAGTTTTTTTTCTTCAACCAGTTCTTCTTCTCTCAATGATTTTGTTCGTCTACAACCAGTTCCTAACCAGTTCCCAACCAGTTCCCTATTAAAAATTTAATAACTATAACCTTGTATACACTATATATTATTGCATCATTTCATATGGTTAAATTTTATCATCATAAAAAACTTTTCCACATAGTAATTTTACCTTGAATAAGGGAAATACCTCTCCTGATTCTGACTGTGGTATCCAAGTGTCAATAGTGGCACTTGGCTGATTGTACGTCACTTGACTTCTTTTTCAGACCACCAGACTTCTTTATTCTTTTATCTTTATGGAGATTTCGGGTGGTAAACTCCTTTCCGAGGATAATAAATATTCTTCCTAGTAACTATTTGATCTTTTTCAATACAATTTGATGTTCTTAATTTATAAACTTGCCTTCTTTTCTTTAATTATGTTAGGATCTTAATTATATAACAATTATATAAAAATAGTTCAAGTCAATTTCTATTTTTTTCATTAAAGGTTTTTCAACAAAGTAATAACTACTCTGAAAAATAAGGACACTATAGAACACTACATCAATATATATATATATATATATATATATAATATATATATATATATATATATATATATATATATATATATATATATATATATATATATATATATATATATATATAATATATATATCTTACTTTTCAGATAAAATAAATATGATTTCATTCGTGTAAAGTGTATTAGATTTTTTTTTTTTTTTTTATAAAAGATTTTGTTTAATTTTATATTTAAGATCATAATATTTTAGGAATTCAAAATGAATTTGGAGTTTCCACAGCAATCTCCAGGAAAGCCCCATATAATGGTATTCCGACCAACATGGGAAGAGTTCAAAGATTTTACAAAATATATCGAGTATATTGAGAGTCAAGGAGCTCATAAAGCTGGTCTTGCTAAAGTAAGTGACTTATATTATTGTAGTTATTTAAAATAGTATTTTTCCTGATAAATTTGAACATTTGTTATTTATTTTAAATTGGATGTATAACTGATGTGTCTAATTATAGTTTTTTGCATTATTTACAGATCATTCCTCCTCCTGAATGGAAACCAAGAAAATCTGGATATAATTTAGAAGATTTAGATTTGACTATTCCAGCTCCCATTTGTCAGGTAGTAACTGGAAAACAAGGAGTTTTTCAGCAAATTAACATTCAGAAGAAACCAATGACAGTAAAAGAATTTGAAGCATTGGCAAATAGTCCAAGGTATTTTTTATTAATATTTTAATAGTTTACTATTTATTATCAACATGCGTTACTTGTCGTAGTTTAAGGTATATCATAGTTTCAAAACATTCCATGTATTAATTTAGTTATCCACAAAAATTTTCAATTTAAGAGATAGCTATAAGTAGGCTTTTTGTGTACTACTGTAATTTTAACTCAAAATTGTTAAAGTTGGAATAGATTAATTAAGTTAGGAGACAAAAAGATCGGCCACATTTGTGCCGGTTATCCCCAGGAAAGGGTTAATAACACTAAGATAAATTTGCATTTGTCTTAAATATACCTTTTAAAAAAAAAGAAAAATACTGGAGAGAGAATAATAATGTACATAATTCTTGCAATTTGTACCCACATACAGTTATAAGGTTTGTTTAAATATTTTTTAAAAATTACTTTTTTATTATAAGATACAATTAGCTTCTCAGTTAGATGGATAATGCAGACCTGTTTAGTTTCCTTTTTATATATATATATATATATATATATATATATATATATATATATATATATATATATATATATATATATATATATATATATATATATATATATATATATATATATATATATATATATATATATATATATATATATATATATATATATATATATATATATATATATATATATATATATATATATATATATATATATATATATATAATATCCATTAACTTAAAATAATGCAAATATTTTAAAAATTTATATTAGTAAATATTTTCATGTGCTCAGGTCATTATTATTATTATTATTATTATTATTATTATTATTATTATTATTATAATTACTACTACTACTATTTTTATTTACTTATTTTTATATTTATGGTATTATCCCTTTGTTTGTTACCTATTAGTATTTTATATCTTGAATCTCAATATATTTATTATTTTATTTTTCTTTAATTAAAGATACAAGACACCAAAGAATACATCGTATGAAGATCTTGAAAGAAAATATTGGAAAAATATCAGTTGCGTTTCCCCAATTTATGGAGCAGATGTCTCAGGCTCCGTATCTGATCCTGACTTAAAAGTTAGATTGTATTTATTATTATTATTATTATTATTATTATTATGTAGTTAAACTAAGTTTTAGTTTATGTATTTATTATTATTATTATTATTATTATTATTATGTAGTTAAACTAAGTTTCAGTGGTTTTCAAATTTTAAAATTTTGAACTGATTATGCTGATTACCAAGATTTTTCCTTATACCAATTCCACGGAATTTAGCAAGTGTTAATTCCTCTACCGTATTATTAGTGTATTTTTAAATATGTATTAACATTACTTTGAAAAAATTATTTTATTTATTAAATACAGAATGGAAGTAAAAGTGGTACAGTGGTAAGGTGAAAATTTCCGGCATCCGCGATAGGCTTGGCCCAGCCAGCGGTATCCGTCGTGGGCCCAAGAAACCCAAGGATCTTCTTAGAAAGATCCTACTGACAGGACGAGAGTCCTACCTGGGGTAAGGTGAAAAAAAAAAAAAAATGCAGAATGATTCAAGAATTTGTTGATGTTTCAGAGTGGAAGAGTAACTAGAGGACATGATAAGAAAATTAAAAAGAAGCCATGCCATCTCGATCTAAGAAAATACTCTTTCAGTAATAGAGTTGTTAATTTTTGGAATGACTTGCCAGAAGAGATTGTTGACTGTGATTCTCCTGTCAAATTTAAAAGGGGGCTGGATAGATATATGGATGGTTTAGGTATTATATAATATAACTTGACTAAGCCAAATTGGCGGGTATATATGAATTTTTAGATCAACAGATCAACCTATGACTAAGCCTAATGGCAGTTTTTTTTGTAGTGGGTGATGGTTCATTGAATATTGCATGTATAATTGGGCTTAGATTTACTTTTATCTTTGCATGAATGAACTGATAACTAGGGAAGGGATAGACCTAGTCTTTTGTGCATGTATTAGTATTGTTATTGTTATTATTTTTTTGGACTGGGACAGTCTCGATAGGCCCTTGTGGCTTCTAACTGTCTCTATTTTCCTATGTTCCTATGTTCCTATATTAGTTCTTGATTTTAATTTTAGTTTTCCTTATGTTTAACGAAATGATCGACTAGCCTAGTTTTTCTAGCAACTTAGTAATTTTTAAGTATCAGTATATCAAACTTAAATTATAAAATAAAAGCTCATTCATCTTAGTAATTGAATTATGAGTTTTTGATTATAGTTTCATTTGCCATTTCATTTATTCACTTATGTAAGTTAAAAATCATATTTAGTTTTATTTCTTTTCATCTAAGGCATGTATAATTGGGCTTAATTTTACTTTTATCTTTGCATGAATGAACTGATAACTAGGGATAGGATAGACCTAGTCTTTTGTGCATGTATTAGTATTATTATTGTTATTATTTGTTTGGACTGGGACAGTCTCGATAGGCCCTTGTGGCTTCTAACTGTCTCTATTTTCCTATGTTCCTATGAGTCAAAGATTTATTTTGAATAACGGTTTCTTATTATTTCAATATACCCTTGTCTGTTTTACCTGAAACTTTTCTACCTTTTACATTCAAAAATTATTTTTTTTAAAAAGTGTATTTCATTTTAAAAAACAATTTATAATTTAATACTTAAATATGTTTAGATTTGTTTAATATGAAATTTGGTATTTATTAAGATTTTGTTTCTCACCACAATCTTTTTTTTTCTGTTTCTCTTATTGAATAAAATTTATCTTTAAATATCTGATCTTGGAGCTGTTCAGCATTTCGAAGTCATATGTTTAAAAATAAATATGAAATTTATATAAATAAATGAAATATTTTAAAATATGTTAATTGTTTAGGAATGGAACATAAATAAGCTTGGGTCAATTTTGGACTATGTTAATGAAGATTATGGAATTAGTATTGATGGTGTTAATACAGCCTATTTATATTTTGGGATGTGGAAAACTACTTTTGCATGGCATACTGAAGATATGGATCTTTACAGGTTTGTTTTTAAATTAGTTTGAAGTATTTTTCCTTTTGTTAATAGGTAAAAAATTATGGCTTATAAGTTAATATTAATATATTTTACCTCTTATTATTACTCAAATAGAAGACAGCCCTAGTAGCAATGTTTATTTTTAGCATTGAAAAAAGTACAGTAGACTAGAATTTAGTTTTACTGGAGTTGAACAGAATTTTCAGTACTATTTTTTTGTTCTATTTTATTTTAGTATCAACTACCTACATTTCGGTGCTCCCAAACATTGGTATGCAATTCCACCCGAACATGGAAGAAGATTAGAACGTTTGGCAGATGGCTTTTTCCCCGATTCTTTTAAAGCTTGCCCTGCATATTTACGACACAAAATGTTTCTGATTTCTCCGCAGATTTTAAAGCAGTATTCGATACCTTATAATAAGGTAAGGATTTATTTCAAATTTAACTATTTAAGCAGTTGAAATACATATGTTTTACCTCCTCTAAATTTGTTTGAAAATAATGCTACATATATCCAGTTATTATTATTATTATTAAATTCTCCTAAATATCTAAATATTTCTTTTCGTGTTGCATTTATTTTTTTAAATACAATTTTAAAAAATAAATTTACTAGTAAAGTTATTAACATAATTATACTGCTCTCCTGACGAGTTTATGATTAAATTTGAGACATCTTTGGGGTTGAAGTATTCATAAAAAGATTAGTTTATTTAATTAAATAGAAATAAAATTAGGATTAAACACCTATTGAATTTGAAGACAAATATTATTTATTAATAAATAGTTGCTTGAGTGATCTTTCGCTTGATTTTTATACAACTAATTTTTAAAATATCCTTAAAAAAAAAAAAAAAATAAATAAATCTTTAAGCTTAGAGTATAAATAAGATACGCTAATGGTACTTTATCTATTTGTATTTAAAAACCATGATTCATTCCTAAACAGATTGCAAGGAATTATCTTTGCTTGAAAATTTACCTTTAAACTTCAAATAATATAATGAACTTTCTAGATGTTAAACTTAAAATTTAATGGTAATGGATGTATATCACTTGGTATTTACCGTACGTTAAGCCAACTGGTTGCGGAATATTACATTAATTATTGACCTTTGACCTTATAATCTATAAAATCTTAAAAAGTCTTCTCTGTAGAGTTTACAATCTACTATATGCTATGACTGGAAATCCATTTACGAAGAACTTTATTTAAACCTAATTATCTGCAAGTGCTCCTTTTTTTTAACCGAATTTGATAAACAAAATTTTATTAAACCTTTAAAAAATAACAATAACAGACACTTAGAACATCCTGGAAAATATTTTAAAATATTACTTCAAATTCAGTTTATTTTGATAAAGAAGAAAAAATGGGCTACATAACGTTTATCAAATTCACATTAAACCCACAAATAATAGAAAAGTTGTCAGAATATACCATAAATTAAAATAGGTCTCATCCTATTTTTCAAGCGGAAATACCCCATTTGATAGTCATTATGCTGTGTATCAATTTTATTGCACTATTTTTTTATTTATATAATTATTGGATATGTAATAGAATATGAGACATAACGTATGAAAATAGATTTAAACCAAGTAAGAGATATGATAACTTTCATACAGAAGAAGGCATAGACACCCTTTTAAAGTATTGAATACATGTACTTACTTCTAAATTAATATATATTTAGTATGAACAAAAATTAAAGACTATAGAGGCCCTCTATATTAAAAATCTTAACCTCATCATTAGGATTATATATATATATATATATATATATATATATATATATATATATATATATATATATATATATATATATATATATATATATATATATATATATATATATATATATATAATACCTTATAAAAAATTAATTTAATTGTAATACGGAAGTGCAATAAAATTGATACACAGCATAATGACTATCAAATGGGTATTTCCGCTTGAAAAATAGGATGAGACCTATTTTAATTTATGGTATATTCTGACAACTTTTCTATTATTTGTGGGTTTAATGTGATTTTGATAAACTTATGTAGCCATTTTTTTTTTATCTTTTTTTTTTTTTTTTTTTTTTTTTTTTTTTTTGTTTTTACCTCAAATTTTTTTTTGGGAAGCGCGTCAGGAAAGCCTTCAAACAAATATTTATTTTATATATAAATTATTTAAATGTATTATATTTAATTAAAAAGTAAATTGAAAGCAAAAAGGAGGATCTATATAACTGAAACTCATTGATTTATTTAATTAATTTATTAATATTATTATTATCAGATTGTTCAAGAAGCCGGTGAAATAGTGATTGCATTTCCTTATAGTTATCATTCTGACTTCAATCATGGATTCAATTGTGCTGAATCAACAAACTTTGCAATGCCTCGTTGGGTTGAGTATGGCAAAAGAGCCAAACATTGCCGGTGCAGGTATCATTATTATTATTATTATTTTTTTTTATATACATAATTTTAAATTGATACTGAACTTAATTTATTTATTTATTTTTATTTATTTTGTATGTGTGTGGGTGGGATAGGTAATGGTAAATGTTCAGACTTTTTTTTTTTTTTTATTTTATTTTATTTTTTTTTTCTGACATTTCTTTTTACATTTTAATTCTATATTTAAATTTTTAATAAAGACTTAAAAAGACGTCTCCACTTTTTCACAGTGTACATGTCATAAATTATTTCATTCACAAAATTTCAAAGTATTTTCTTAATAAAATTTTCTGTAATCTTTCTTTCAGGAGTGATATGGTTAAATTTTCGATGGATACATTCGTAAAACGATTTCAGCCAGAACGATATCAGCTTTGGATTGCTGGTAAAGACGTTGGACCTCATCCGGAAGATCCCAGTAAAAATGCAGCCGCTTTACAACCGTCCATATCTGACATTTTGTGCAATAAGAAGTGAGTGTTAATATAGACAAGTTTTCGTTTCATCTTTCTTGGTTTATATATATATATATATATATATATATATATATATATATATATATATATATATATATATATATATATATATATATATATATATATATATATATATATATGTAAATAAATAAAAAATTGAAAAAACAAAAAATATAATATCTGTATATATTAATATATATATATATATATATATATATATATATATATATATATATATATATATATATATATATATATATATATATATATATATATATAAAATATAAATAAAAAAAAAAAAAAAAAAAAATAAAAAAAATTATATATATATATATATATATATATATATATATATATATATATATATATATATATATATATATATATATATATATATATATATATATATATATATATATATATATATATATATATATATATATATATATATATATATATATATGCTTGCTTTTCTCAGGTGGGCTGAAAAACAGCAGATTCATAGAAGGGAGAGTAGTTAGTGTTGGGGAATCAGTTGGTGACGGGAACTTTAAGGAGGGAATTCCGATTCAGAATGGGGCACTTAAATTAACTGCATGTTTAGATGATATAGGAATTATGGTAATTGGTCAATTGCATGTGTCAACTATCTATCGTCCGCTGTCTTTTACTCCTTCTGTCTTGCCCATATCAGAGTATCGTCCATTTTTAGAGGAACATTTAAGAATAGTTTTGTTATCACTTTCGAAATTACCTTCTCCCTCCACTCCTACAATATTTCCTTTACCAAAGCACCAGTCGCAATCAGCATGGCATGTGGGATATTATTGTAGTATATGTTATTCCGATTTTTCTGCTAAAAATTTCTTTGCTCTCGTTTTGGAGCATAGCCCTAAGAGGAGACAAGATAGTAAACCGAGGTTTAATTACTGTGATATTTGTGACAAGTACTATTCTTCCTACCAGTATTTGATTAAACACAAAAGCAATAAACATAAAATAATTAATAAAGATATTCCAGTTTCAAGTTTTGACAGTGTTTGTTTTAGTAGCTCTCTTCCTTCTCATTGTTTTCCAACTGCTATTAGTTCTACGTGTTCCAGTTCTGCTACTACTAATAATACTACATCGACAACAGCAGTCAATACGGAATCCATTTCAACTGAGACTTTTACTATGAATAAGTTTGACTTTAGTAATAATTACGTTGTTGGAGAGAATGCTGCAGATGCGTCAGCAGATGTTGGAAAAATTTCAAATAATTTTACATTTTCTAATCAAGATGAATGTGCTACCCTTTTCCCTAATTTATCCTCTTCTTTCGTTAATGAATTGCAACAAGCTCCTTTACTGTCAACAGAAACCTGTGAACCTCGAGAAAGCTCATTCCAATCATGTGACAAGACAAATGGTACTATAAATGATTTAGATTCTGATATTGTAAATTTTGATGAGGCAAAAACTTGATTTTCAGAATGCTAATGTTGTATCTGCTTTTGACCAAGACTTAGGAGCTTGTCTTTCTATTGACTTTAAAGATATGAAATGTGAACAAAAAAAAAAAAAAAATTGCGAGCAAGGAGGAGTCAAAAAACTTATCGATGGATGATTGTACTTCTATAGAAGGATTTTCTGAATTTCTGAATTTCTTAAAGTTGAGTAATAGTAAAAACTGTGAAGAAACCATGGCGCAGATGAATTTGAATGAGTCATTGCCAGAAATCCCTACAAGTATTTTGGAAAATTCTTTCACAGAAAGTAAAAATAATGCCAGTAATATTGCAAGTGATTTTTGCATTAATTTAGACTCAAATCATGGTATTGAAACAGTTATCCAAGAAATTGAAAACTGTGAAAACTTTAGTCCCGTATTACAAGATAATAAAAAGGAAACTAGTTTAAATGGTTTTTGTATGGAAGATGATCTTCATAGTGATTGCGCAGCAGAGTTACCTAGTCTATTTGATATTTATAAGACTCTTTTATATGAAAAAGAGGACGACGATACTTGTGATGTAGTTGAACCTGTAAAACAAGCGGTGGTTGACAGTAATGATATGGATTACTTTTCAGACAATTGTCAGAGATCTTACACGGATCTTACTCAGCAAAGTCCAAGAACTGTTTATATTAATGATAATGATCATATTCATAGTGAGCATAAGAAAACGAAGAAGAAAAAGAAAAGTAAACGAAAAGGAGATAAGAGCAAAAAGGCGAAAAAAGGAAAGTACCTAAGAAGAATAATAAAGAAAGCAAACAAAAATTATAAATCGGAAATGTTGACAAATTTTTCTTTCCAATACAAAGATCTAAAGCCAGAAAATGTTGCTCCCAGGCAAAGTGCTAAAGAAGAAATTAAAAAATTAAATAAAATGTGTTCCTCTTAGTTTAATGAGCAGCTATTTGTGATCCAATTTTTGTTTATGTGAAAAGTCATGTGTTAAAGTGTTATTGTTTATGGGAAAATTTTTTAAACATTTTACTTGTTCCTTTGTTATTATTCTTACTTAAAATATATATATATATATATATATATATATATATATATATAATATATATATATATATATATATATATATATATATATATATATATATATATATATATATATATATATATATATATATATATATATATATATATGCTTGCTTTTCTCAGGTGGGGTGAAAAACAGCAGATTCATAGAAGGGAGAGTAGTTAGTGTTGGGGAATCAGTTGGTGACGGGAACTTTAAGGAGGGAATTAATGACAAATTAATAATAGTAATAGTAAAAGTTACGTTTTTTTTTTGTTTTGATCATTTTAACCTATTATTTTTTTTTTTTTTTCTTTTTTTTTTTTTTTTTTTTTTTAAATTTTTTAAATTATTATGTTATATATATATATATATATAATATATATATATTATATATATTAATATATATATATATATATATAATATATATATATATATATATTATATATAAATTTTGAAGTTTCATTAATAATGAGTAATTGAACGATATTTTAATCATTTTGGAACATGTTAACTTAATATAACAAAATATATTTAATAAAAAGTGGTGATGGGGAATAATATTTGAGCATTATAAATTTTCCACACACACACACACACACACACACACACACACACACATATATATATATATATATATATATATATATATATATATATATATTATATATATATATATATATTATATATATATATATATATATATATATATATTATATATATATATATATATATATAACTAAAACAAATTTATTCTTTCTCACCTGTGGTGGGAAAAGGCCAGAAGCCTACATAAAATCCTCCAGAATTTATGGAAACGTACCAGATAGTTGGCGAACTTGTCTCGATATATTGCCTGTAAATGTGTGGATGTGAAAAGTGACAAAGTAGAAGGTGGTAGAGGTTCCAGATTTTATTGATGCAATAAGAATTAGCATAGCCTTTAAGTCTTTGGGCAGTGAAAGGATGAAACTGTGAGAGAGACAAGTCATAAAAACTCTCAATGGAGGAATTATGCTTCTAGAGTTTAGACGATCAGTGTATGATATGATAACGATAGTATAATGAGACTGATTTAAGAATTCGATGGACAGAAAGAGATTATTGAGAGAGATTCAATTTGTGTTGGAGAGTTAAGGTAAAAAAGCTCAAGATTTTAATACTTTGAAGATAAGCTTTGTGAGTTAAATCATCACATGTGTGAATGAATTCTTCCTGCTAGAACGAACGACATCTCTATACAGGTTCTTCAGAACATACAACCTTAGATATATATATATATATATATATATATATATATATATATTATATATATATATATATATATATATATATATTATATATATATATATATATATATATATATATATTGTTAGGAATATTGCGCAACTTTGAATATTCCATCAGACAAAAACAAATTAAGATATTTTTAAATTAAATGAAAAGGGAACGATTTACTTTTCACCCACCGTTGGTTTTAAATCCACTGATGAGGAGTCGGCTCTAGGTGATCTAGTTGAATCGCTCTCTCTACCTTTTTCATTATCCTGGGAATAGTTGGTATCAATTTGTTGTGTCCTCTTCTCCACGAGATTATTAGTTGAATCTGCAATCAAACTCAATCGAAGAGACGATCTCAGGTTTTCTGTGAGTACAGGAGGATTACGCAAAAGAGCAAATGACAACAAAGATATAACAAGAACTGGTTCTGTAGTTCTAGGTAAGTAAAACTCGTAGAAGTTGTGAAGAATTTTTACTTTGTAAATAATATAATAGAATAGGATGATGAATAATGAAAATCTTGACAACAAGGTCAGAACTTTGAGAAAGAATTTAAGAGTTGAACAAATTAGGGCTCTGGTTAAGAACTGACAGGAATACAGAATTTTTACTGAAGAGTTGTGAATCAATAAAGAAATTCCTGTGTCAGTTCCTAAAATTGAGGGACGTTATGGAAAAAGGACTCTTGAAGAAAAGTTGAGAAGATAATTTCATTGTTGATGTAATTCCTTCCCCGGAACTACAA
>SEYY01022444.1:45000-48227 GCA_009176605.1 Armadillidium nasatum
AGTGCTACACTTGTCACAAGTTGCAAACACCCCAACCTTCAGCAGTGACTCCACACACGGAAGATGTTCCTCATACCCCAGCTAATTAGCCATTTGCTGCTGTAGCAAACAGTAATCTTTTTTGTCTCTAAATATTTTTTGCTATTTTAATTGCTTACATCTGTGACAAGGCATACACACTTTGACTCTTTTCCTTAGACTTTACTGCATAGACTTAATCTCCCTTCCTAAGACTGGTTTTCCGTTCGAGCATGGCTGCTCTTTAAATGAGCAATGATTTCTCTATAAGACTCCCCCCTCCCCCCCAAAAAGTAAAACATTTTCTCCCCCTTTCTTCCTTTCCATTTTGAACTCAAGCTGAATTCCTCTTTCAAATCTCATTCAGTTGATCATGTTTATTCTGTTAAAAGTATTACAAAGTGATCCAAATCTGAAGGAGGGATTGATTTCATTTCCCAACCATAGTCTTTTACATATTCTGACCCAATCTGCTTCTGCATACAATAAGAGTTATTCACAATACCATTGGCCTTATCTTGAATTCTATTTTTTAATGGCTTCCAGTTCTATATCTTACAATCAGAATCTCACAACATCCTGCAAACTTTGAAGAGTTTTTTACTCGAGAAAAGCTATCAAACTCATCTTGTACAACAGGAAATTTGTAAAGTATTTGCCCTTTGATGTATACCTTCTCACATCGCCATTATGGGTAATTAAAAGAAAATTAATTTAATTATTTTTTTTTTTTAACACTACAAATCATCCCAGAACCATCCGGCGTGATTTTTGCATCCTCCGCTTACAAATCTTAGCCCAACAAAGGCTTTGTTGTTCAGTGTCTAGACCGCTGGTCTTGTGATTTTTCTCTAAGAAATAACAAATGAGATTCGGCCCACCATCGTAATAGCCACCAAGAAGAATTACTTGATCATCTTGGAATAGGACATACTAGCATGTTCAAATTCTCTCCACCCTCTTTTAACCATTTATTGCAATCCTGTTATCTGTTTGTCGATTGTAGTACATTGAGCTCAGACATTCTCTTTCTCAGTCTATTCAGTAAAAATACCACTACATGAATGCTTTATATATATATATATATATATATATATATATATATATATATATATATATATATATATATATATATATATATATATATATATATATATATATATATATATATCCTCTGATGGGCAAAGGCCAGAGTCTACCAATTTTCACCAGAGTTTGGAATAACAGTCAATGTCGATTAAAGGCCGACATGTCCCGATACACGGAACTTGCACTCCTACCTTTGAAGGAGTGCAAGTCAAAGGAAGTTGGGAAAACAAAATAGGTAGTGTATTTTAGACTTTACTACTAGAGTACATGTATGATTGGTCATAACGTTTAAGTCTGGAGTCAGAGAGTTGGACAGAGAAACAATGAGACTATATATTTAGAGATGTACCGATACCAGTAAAGAGGCCGATACCGATACTTTAATTATTATAAGAACTACACAGTAATAAGATAGAACATTTGTGTACTGCTAGGCAATTAGTGATGTATTTCATATTTGTTGCCCAAGTATTTTATAAATTAAATATTATCTTTTAGGAATAATAAATGCAAATAAAATAATACTAATAACTTTTTTTTGTGTTTATTCAAAAAATATTCCATTTCATTTTCCAGTAAGTATTAACAAAGTGTAGCAACTCGCTTGTATGTTTTAAACATGATTACAATTTGCAGAAGATTCTTAACTAGCTACAATATAAAGAATAAAAATAATGAAAGAAGAGACCTCAATTAATCAGCAGAAAAGACAAAATATAAAAAACGCTATTATTCAAACATGACATAATATACTCCTTTAAGATAAAGACATCTCTTAGTATTCGAATTCAAATACCCTCAAATTATGATTAAAAATATTAAAGTTTCACTCATATCTGGAGAGAGACTGTTCTTTTTATAATATAATATATATATATATATATATAATATATATATATATATATATATATAATATATATATATATATATACTATAATATATATATATATAATTAATATATATATATATATTCCAGTGGGCAAAGGCTAGAGGCCTATCAAATTTCCACCGGAGTTGGGAAAGATCTATTATCATGGTCGATGGTGGCGACATGTCCAGATACACGACGTTTGAAAGTATGCAAGTCAAAGGAAGTTGGGAAAACAGATGAAGGGAATGTGTTCCAGACTTTACCAGTAGAGTATATGTAAGAGTGAGCATAGCGGTTAAGTCTGGGGTAGTTGATGAGACTGTGTATATAGGTATATCGCATGAGTTCCTCTCAAAGGAGAAGATATGTGACGAGAGAGTTCAGAAGAGCAGTGTCCGTATATTAACGATAGTTAAGAGAAAGTGATGCAACAATAAGACGAGCAGAAATAGATTGGAAGGAGCAAGAGGAAGAGATTTGATGAAATGTAAAGCCCTAGTCTCCACATTCTGAAGGAACCACCTCAGATGTGAGAATCCTACTCCATACAGGGAGTGAACAACATATATATATATATATATATATATATATATTATATATATATATATATATATATAATATATATATATATATATATAATTATATATATATATATATATATATATATCTAGTGGGCAAAGCTTAGAGGCCTACAAATTCCACCGGAGGGGAAAAGATCTATTTATATGGTCGATGATGGCGACGTGTCTAGATACACGACGTTTGAAAAGTATGCAAGTCAAAGGAAGTTGGGAAAACAGTGAAGGGAGTGTTGTTCCAGACTTTACCAGTAGAATATGTAAGATTGAGCATAGCGGTTAAGTTGGGGTCGGAGAGTTGGACAGAGAAAGGATGAGACTGTTGTAGAAAGGCGTGTCGCACGAGCTCTTCTCAATGGAGGAGGTATGCGAAGAGAGAGTTGAAGAGCAGTGTCCGTTGTAATAGCGATAGTAAGAGAAAATGATGCAACAATTCGACGGGCAGAAGAGATTGAAGAGAGTTAGTAAGAGCGAGAGTTGGTGGGACGAAAGCCCTAGACTCCACCTTTTCTAGGAGAGCTGTATGTGTGGAAACCACCCCAGAGATGTGAAGCATACTCATACAGTGGTGAATAACCCCCTATACAGAGCAAGCAAACTGGAGGAGGCGTGAAGTAATTCTGAGGCACCTCAGAAACCCCAGTTGAAGCTTGTTTAGAAAGAGAAGTAAT
>SEYY01022445.1:0-7500 GCA_009176605.1 Armadillidium nasatum
GATAATTCTTTTACTATGTAAGAATGCTTCACTTAAAAAATCTTGCTTGTGTTGCTTTTCGTTCGATAACCCGTAAGAATTATTTTGAAACAAAATGTATCATGTAAAAAATTTGGTAGTTTTCGTTATATACTACAGTTTGATTTTTACTTAATTAAGATTAGTTATATTTATTTTAGGTTATGTCATGTTAGATTAGTTAAATCGGGATACATTTATATATACTTATATTTATTATTTCCTTGAACACTTGAAATAACGAAATAACGTTTTTTTTTTTTTAAAGTTTTTTTTCTTTTTTTGGGGTGGGTGGAGAGGGGTTTTCTTTGGGGGAGGTGCGAGAGGAATTCAGGATTCCAAATTACAGACACGAGAACAGACAACATAATTTGGCACATATGCGCATCATCCGTCTTTGGCTGAAAATCGAGGACAGGGACAGTAGGAGGAAACAGAGTAGAGTTTTCTATCAGATCACCAAACATCTGACTTCATATAAAAACAAGATGTGAGTTCTAGAAGAAGAGATGTGGAGTTCGACCAAGGGAAAATCAGAAAAGAGATCACGAATGTTGCAGAAATTATGGAAAAAAAAAGACCGTGCACCAGGGTAATTCGGCATAAATATCTTGGTGACACCAACCTCATCAAAGGAGACCACCAATTAACAAGTGGTGATGTGGGAAGGGGTGGATGAGGGGCTCTATTTGGAAGCCGCCCCTCCAAGCTCCTCCGAGGAAGCTTTATGTTTCGCCATTTTGAATTATTTTAACAGGTAATGTACGTGTAAGAGCTTGTAAATTTGTAGGGTACATGTGAAGAAGGGGGAAGGTTGTTGGAGCATAGGCACTCCAAGGGTACACTAGAGACCCTCTGAGAAGATGAAACGCGAAAAGGGACGAACCAAAGGGCAACGGAAAGAAACTGAATGATCTAGCCCACCCTTTCACTCCACGGATTAAGCCCAGTGGGAGGTACTTTCATCACTGGACGACGCTACCTCCTCCCCTATATATATATCGGTGCGGTGTGGTGCGGTATAGTGTTGGTACACGGCTACCTGGTGCCGTGCGGTGCTCGACCAACCCTACTATGCACCTTACCAATGTCCGTAACTTTCGTTCTAATCTCGAATCAGCGGAATACTATTTTTCCAATTCTCATGCAAATCTTCTGCTTTTGTATGAGACTCATATAATTAAAGATTCATGCTTTTACTCTGTTAATATGCATAATTATATTTTATTTCACTGTTTACTCTTTAAGAGTGAAGGGTGTGCCAACGTAAACTTTTCATTTACGTAATATGTATCGAAAATCTGGAATATCTTAATTTCTGTGTTCATAGTTTAAAATATTACTACAATAATTTAGCGTTTCTGCTTTTGTTCTAATGGAACATATTTTCAGACCCTCTTTTTGAGTACCTTACTACTTCTCAAGAGACTGTTAAATATTCTCATCTAAATCTTTCGTAATGAAAAGAGATTCTCTATTTAGGGAATTTCAATGTACACAAAATTGATTGGTTGAGGTCCTCTTATTCAGATCCAGAAGTGGAAGAGGTTGAATCATTCAGCATTCTTAACGATTTGCAGACACAAACTGGAGAATGCATACAATTCCTGATCTTCCCAATCAATTTTTCAAAAATTTTGTTCATTGCTTCACCACTATTCCTTCTCTCTATAAACACGCCATCTTCTTCCCTATCAGTAAATCTGACCACAACCTTAATTTTAAATCTTTCTCCCCAGCAGCTCTATCCACCCCTAAGGGTATCTTTTGGTTAATTTTAATTGGGTTGATTTAGGGCTTTGAGTAACTTCTAGGCTAACTATTCCTGAAGTGACTGTTTTGACTATGAAGACGCTTCGGATTATGCCGATAAAATGGGGACTGTAATTGTTGATGGGATGACCAGGTTCATTCCATCTTCGTCTAAATCTTTTTCTCCTCAAAACCAATAGAGCTTATTCTCGCGCCAGTCAGACTAGAGACTGCTTGTCGAGAGTGGAAAAATTTTCTTCCTCTTATCACTCTATCAAATTTTCATTCATTTCTGAATCATTTCAGGTATATCATTCCGAAGGCAAAGCTGACTTTCACAAAACGAAAGTGCACTGACATGCTTGATTCTCCAACTACAAATTTTTTTGGTCTCTTACTAAAGCATCTCTAACAACTTCTGTAAATTTGCTTTTCCCCCTCCTATTCTCTCGGACTTATTCTGATGCTAATACTATAACTGAAAAGGCTAATCACTTTGAGCTCCTTTGTTCTTCCAATTCAACCCTGTTTTCATTCTTTTCCTCTTGGAAGTACCATGCCTTTACCCATGATTACATTTAATCAGGTGCAGGAGCTCCTAAAATCTTTGAATTTTAGAACGACGAGTAGCCCGTATGGTATTCTCCCCTCAGGCGTCCCATGTCTCGACATGTAATTAATCATTATCTGGTGCATGGGATCCTGAATTCTTTGAACGTCAGGAAGGCCAGAAGGCCCGGATGTTATTCCTCCTCTTTTTTTGAGGGATTGTGCTTCCGAGTTAGTGCCTGTTCTCGTTCAGTTTACTGTCTCAGTACTAGCCCTTTCCCTGGGTGTTGGGAGTTTGCATATGCCCAACCCATTTTAGACAATGGAAGCCACTCTGGTCCTCCTACCTATCGCCCTATAACTCTCACTTGTACCCTATCTTAGTAAGATCTTTGAAACCATTCTCTATTCTTATTTCTTAGATCACCTAGAGTCCAATTTCCTTTCCATTTATAATTACAACTTTCGGTGCTCGGGGTCTACTGGTGACATATTTTCTTGTCTTACAGATCAATGGTTTTCTGCCTTAGGGACAATGGTGAGTCTTCGTGGTGGTGTTTTTGCATATCCAAGGCATTTCTCAGCTATTCCAACCATCTCTTTTAATGGTTCCCCCGTCTCACTTGTTGCCATTCACATACCAATGGTTCGATCCTCCACTCTTCTACTCATCAAATCTGCTCTCGTTTTTGCATCTTTAGTTTCCTCTCGTTTTAGACTTTCCGATTCTATTCCTACTAATTTGGATAGACTAACGCAATTACTTCTATGAATAATATAAACATCCTTGGCCTTGACATGAAAAAAAATCTTAAAAACAATATCATAATGTTTGCTAGATTGATTTAAAGAATATTGGTGGTTCTGTTTAGATTGAGATTTTTTCCTCTACTCAGCGGTTCCAGCTACCAAAGGTTTCATCAGAATACACCTGTATTTAGGGACCCTCTGCTTTCACTCAGCCTGGTATGGTTGATTTGGAGAAGCCAAAAGGCTTATAAACTGACTAGTACTTTCCAATAAAATACCTTGATCTTGATCTTTGAGAAGTGACGTTGGTGCATTATCTTTTATATAGATACTACAGAGGCAAGTGCTCTCGGGAACTGTCCACTCTTATCCCACAAGAAAGGGTCCATTGTTTAAACATGAATTTTGTGTGGGCATTGGCAACTACAGGCTCGTACGCTATGCTGCTTCCTTTTTTCAAGCTACTTTTGTTATGTGGAATTCTCCTCCATTTTCAGTGTTTCCTGCGGAATTGAATCTATTTCACCTTAAAACTTGCGTCTGTTCTCGTCTGTCAGATCTACGATAAGTGAGCAATTGTAATGGTTTTTTATTTTGAGCGCTCTTATTTTACACTCCCCTCCCCGAATAGGGCTCTAAACGTGAAATGAGGTAATATCAGGGATATATAGGGATATATATATATATATATATATATATATATATATATATATATATGTATATATATATATATATATATATAATATATATATATATATATATATATATATATATATATATATATATATATATATATATATAGGTGGAAAATCTAGGGCTCAAACGAATGTTTAGACTTGTAACGCATTTGTATATATAGGAAATTTGGAATCTTGTTTTACATGTGATTCATGAAAATTTCCGTTGTTTATTTTTTCCCCCCAAGCTTCCTCATATATATATATATATATATATATATATATATATATATATAATATATATATATATATATATATATATATATATATATATATATATATATATATATATATATATATTTATATATTTTATTTATTCTTATTTTTTATATCTCCTCCGGTGGGCAAAGGCCGCAGGCCTATCAATTTCCACTGGAGTTGAGAAAATAACATATCACAGATCTCATACCTACTACTACATGCCAGTTCAAATAACGAGACTGCCATTTAGAACAAATGGAAACGTTAAGAATATTTGGAACAAAGGAGGGTTTGAGTTGCCTTTTTTCAAAGGCATTTTGATATATAAGTATGATATATTTCGCTGAGTGGAAAGATAAAGTAATTGTGACATTTTTTTTGTGACATTGAAACTATCAAATTTTTTAAGCTGCGGATAGGGGTATAAGGAATATCAGAAGTCAGTCGTTTCCATAAATTCTGTTATTTTAAAGTCTGTTGCTTTACAAATTGAACACAAAAATGCAGGGTGAAGTCACTTGCAAAAGACTCTATGGGGAAAAAAAAAGGAACAGATAAAAGATATTGGATGAATATTAGAAAAAGAGTTAAGAATAAAACAGAAACTGAGGAATACCAATGGTAATAGATTAAAAAGATGTTATTAAGTGGCCATAAACAACAGCGACTAAAGATTGAACAGGACGGAAATTAAATATATGAAGAAAAATAAAAGACGAAATGGAAACTAAAAAGCTTACAATGATGAATTATTGTCAAACGTCGCTAGAGGGTAAAAAAAGGTCTTGCCAAGATGTAGTTAATATAAGCAATATGAATGAAATAAAAGGCTTTGAAAAATGACTCGCTTGCGGAGGACAGAGTGACGCTCAGACAATGAGCAGCGTGGAAAGCTTAGTTTTTCCTGCCACTTCGAGATAAATGAATGACATAATTTATTATTTTAAGACAATTGATCATTGTTTTAAGAATTATATATATATATATATATATATATATATATATATATATATATATATATATATATATATATATATATATATATATATATATATATATATATATATATATATATATATATATATATATATCCTTTTTAACTTCATGAGGCAGAGATATTCTTCTTTTCAATTTACTTTCACTTGTTAGTTAGGAAGTGTGTTAATAATATATATCAAGGGCAATATATATATATATATATATATATATATATATATATATATATATATATATATATATATTATATATATTATATATATATATATATATATAGTATATATATATATATATATATATATACAAATTCTCTATTTAAAAAAAAAAGATTAATATTAAATTTCAAAACTAATATCCTGCATTTTTCAGAAAATATATATCTAGCAAGGGAGGGGTAGGAGGGGGAATCCACCTGAGGTGTTTGAAACTCATGCCAAGCTGAGGACCCTGATCCTACACCCCGTCTGTTTCTTACACGATGGGTATCGTTTATTTTCAAATTTTAAATGGTAACATTAGTTTAATATATATATATATATATATATATATATATATATATATATATATATATATATATATATATATATATATATATATATATATATATATATATATATATATATATATATATATATATATATATATATATATATATATATATATATATATATATATATATATAATTCTTAAAACAATGATCAATTGTCTTAAAATAATAAATTATGTCATTCATTTATCTCGAAGTGGCAGGAAAAACTAAGCTTTCCACGCTGCTCATTGTCTGAGCGTCACTCTGTCCTCCGCAAGCGAGTCATTTTTCAAAGCCTTTTATTTCATTCATATTGCTTATATTAACTCCATCTTGGCAAGACCTTTTTTTACCCTCTAGCGACGTTTGGCAATAATTCATCATTGTAAGCTTTTTAGTTTCCATTTCGTCTTTTATTTTTCTTCATTTATCATCAGTCTATAAATATGCATTTATATTTTTAGTTTTATTTTTGTCCCTTTTTTTTATATACATATATTTTTTTTACCATTTCTTTCCCGGTTTCCTTATCTTTTTTTTTTTCCCTCGTCGACTCTTTTTTTTTTCCTCACTTAAAAAAGGAACTCATTCTCTCTTCTATGTAAATATATTGTTCTTTATGCGTCTTCAGAGAAGGACCTTCAATTTTCTGTCCAATAATCAAAAATTTATTAAACCTTCTTTCCAAAATATGTTACAGTAGTTATATATATATATATATATATATATATATATATATATATATATATATATTATATATATATATATATATATATATATATATATATATATATATATATATATATATATATATATATATATATATATATTTTATTTATTTTTTTTTAAAGTGTGTGTGTGTGTGTGCGAGAAGATTGCGAAGAAAAAAAGAATGAAAATTCTATTACGAAAATTCCTCATTATTAAATCAGACGTTTTAGCAATATTGCGCAATATTATTTAGAATTAACAAAGTTGATGTTAAATTAAAACTGAAAATTCTTTTCACGTTAATAATTGCAATTAAAGAATTTCTGTTAATTAAAAAGAGATTTATTAAATGAAGAAATTTGGGCAGCATACTTTTCTATCTACTCTTTTCACCCAAATTCCCTACACCAAATCTCCCAAACTCACACACGCACCACACACACTTTTTCACGCACATTGATCTCTCTTTCAAATCATTGTGTAAATGACGCACAAACACCCCCCCCCCAAACACACAAACACATACACACAGCTTTCCTTTAAAAGGATGTTGTCTAGCTTTTCATCTCAGTTTTCTCGCAACCTATTTCTTAATTAAAACCATTCAACAGGACCTTTAAGAAGAATACCTCCCTCTTCGTGGTGGGCTGGTGGTGGTTCCCAACATTTTACACATCTTTTTCCAATCTTTCTCTAACTCTATAACCCCAAATTTAACCTCTATGCTCATTCTTCCCGTATTCTAACTGAAAAGTAAGGAACCCACTTCATTCTTTAGTTTTTGTTTTTTCATTTTCTTTGACCAACATAAATTTCAAAACAATTATGTAGTTTTATATTACAATAATATTTATGATTTAAGTTTCATATATATATATATAATATTAATATATATATATATATATATATATATATATATATATATATATATATATATATATATATATATATATATATATATATATATATAAGCAGTGGTTAGCTTAGTTTTATAGTTTTATAGGATTTTACAAGCGGAATTCTTTTATTACTGAAATATATGACTTTATAGGAGATATAAATCCATTTAATAATAACATTAGGAAAATTTTCTACAGAAAAAAATAAAGAGCGTTGCAATAACAAAAATTTTTAATTTGTTTTGTTTTTCTTTCTCTTTATTTAATGGGAGTTATAATAATAATAATAATAATAATAATAATAATAATAATAATAATAATAATAATAATAATAATAATAATAATAATAATAATAATA
>SEYY01022445.1:12500-23260 GCA_009176605.1 Armadillidium nasatum
ATATATATATATATATATATATATATATATATATATATCACTTATGCAGAATAAGAAGCAGAAACAGAGGTCATTTTTCAACATTTATCATGCATTATTCTTATTTCACTTATAATTAATCGTTTTATTTTTCGGAGAGAAGGAGTTGCAAATCCCAAAGGACCCTCACTATGACCTTGATATATATATATATATATATATATATATATATATATATATATATATATATAATATATATATATATATATATATATATATATATATATATATATATATATATATATATAGAAGGGAGAGAGAGAGAGAGAGAGAGAGAGAGAGTTTTGCTTGAGTGATATCACTGATTATATTTATGACCTCTTTTTTTTTAAGCAAAATGTCATCAGTCTTTTAGGCATGACATGTACTGTGAGATACAAGATTACATTTGTCATTCACGCATATACTATAAACATTATATATATATATATATATATATATATATATATTATATATATATATATATATATATATATATATATATATATATATTATATATATATATATATATATATATATATATATATATATATATATATATATATATATATATATATATATATATATATATATTATATTCCCTCAGAAAGTTTACCTCCATCTTTCTACTCAACACATCCTTCCACACTACTTTGACATCTTCGAAAACCCTCGACTCCACGGCACTTCAGTTGCTTGATTTTTATAGAGGTGTTGTTCGCCCTTGTATGGAGCACGAATTACACATCTGAGCGATCTCACTTACAAATCTCTCATTGAAAAGGTAAACTCTAGGGATGTTCATCACATCCATCGTTTCGCTTTCACTAACTCTCTATGTTCTCCTTCTGCCAGTTGAAATGCTGTGTCACTTTTTCTAAAACTGCAGCTATTACAATGGGCTCTGCACTTCTCAACTCTCTCGTCTCATATCCCTTCCATTGAGAAGGGCTCGTGGGACACACGCCTGTCTACATAGTCTCCTCCTTTCTCTGGCCATCTCTCTGACCCCAAAATTAGCTCCAAAGCTCAATTGGCCTTTAACTTGATTAGATTTCCGGTATTTCCCCAACTTTGGTGGGAATTTGTAGTCTCTTTTCGTTGCCCACCAGAGTATATATATATATATATATATATATATATATATATATATATATATATATATATAATATATATATATATATATATATATATATATATATATATATATATATATATATATATATATATATATATATAATATGTATATATAATATATATAAAATAATATATATAATATATATATATATATATATATATATATATATATATATATATATATATATATATATATATATATATATATATATATATATATATATATATATATATATATATATATATATATATATATATATATATATTTCTGCGAGCAGCAGATTAAATTCTGTGTGGCGATGCTTCATAAAATCTAACCCTCCAAAACAGTATGTAGCATTCCATTCCAAAAATGAACCATTTCGGTTTCCAATAAATCTCTTGAGTTCTGAATTGTAAGTTTGTTTGGAAAAATTCACTAAGTACACTTGAACTAATAAAGAATCACCAACAATACGGGAATAGATATTGACAGATACTGATAAATGATATACAGGGTGAGTCGGGAGGAACGAACCAAACTCAAGGAGTGGATTGTACACAGGATGATAATGTAAAAAAACACATTTGTTCTTATCCGATTTACATTTGTTTTCATTATATAGCTTGATGACAATTAAACAAAATATCACACATTGACATTTGTGTTATCATAGTGTTAATTTAATAAATGTTCCAAAATACCGTCATTGGTATTTTCGAACATTTATTAAATTAACACTGATAACCCAAATGTTAATATATGATATTTTGTTTAATTATCATCACGCTATAAAATGAAAACAAATGTAAATCGGATAAGAACATGTGTGTTTTTTTTACATTTTTATCCTGTGTACAATCCACTCCTTGAGTTTGGTCCGTTCCTCCCGACTTATAATATATATATATATATATATATATATATATATATATATATATATATATATATATATATATATATATATATATATATATATATATATATATATATATATATATATATATATATATATATATATATATATATATATATATATATATATATATATATATATATATATATATATAATATATATATATATATATATATATATATTATATATAGACTCTACTCTGCCTACTCAAGATGATGATGAATATTCTAGAATCCATCTCCACCATCTCAAATATTCCAACAACGTAGTGAAAATGTCTCTTACGTCTTAATCCAAGAATTTATGGCCCACGCATATATAAACAACCTATTTTCAGTATTAATGAATGAATATTCACTCACTCATTAAGTATATATATATATATATATATATATATATATATATATATATATATATATATATATATATATTATATATATATATATATATATTATATATATATATATATATATATTAGTGATGGATCGGATGTCATTTTATTTGCGGATGCGGATTATATTAGGATGCGGATATGCGGATGTTTTGAAATTATGCGGATGTTGAATTTTCGAAAGTGCGGATGCGGATGCGGATTTTGATTTTTCGATATGCGGATGCGATATATATAATAGGATGCGGATGTTAATTATATTTATATATATATATATATTATTATATATATATATATATATATATATATATATTTATATATATATATATATATTAATATATATATTATATTATATATATATATATATTTCTATCACCTTTCCCACTTTCGTGAGGTGGTGCCCGCCACAATTCCCTTACAAATAACTATTCTTACCTTTCAACGCTTTTCACCACCTCCCTCCATCTCTGTCTCCACAAATCTTCTACCCTCGTCTAAACTCAAATTCCTTCCATCAAAATCTCTCTCACTCCATCCATCCATCTCCACTTCGGCCTTCCCCTATCCTACCTCTATCCACATGGAATCTAAGTACCTTGCCCACCATTCTGTCCTCATTCATTCTTCACATATGTCCAAACCATTTTAGCACATCCTCCTCCTCTCTATCAATTACACCCTTCTTCCATTTACACATCTCCCTTATTATTTCTATTAATCCTTCTCAATTTATATATCGCTCTCAAATCTTTCATCTCAAAGACATTGAAACTTTTTCTCGACCGAGCACTTATCATCTATGTTATACACATACAATACAGAGGTAACACATACATTCAAACATTCTTATCTTTATTTCTTTCGAAATTTTTCCTTTCTTCCATACTTTTCTTAGGCCCCCATACTTTCATTCCTTCTACCACTCTGTTCTTTATTTCTTTTTCCGTCCCACCCTTACCTTCCACCCAACATTACTAGATATTTGAATTCATTCACTCCTCAAGTTTCCATTCTTACACTTCTACAACCAATTCCTCCCTCCACATTTCCATCCCCACCTCCAATCCTCATAACTTATCTTCGCTGGATTGAATTTCATCTCTAGTTTGCACATTTCCTTCAAACTCTCTCAAAGTATTTTCATCTTTTCTCCATATTCTGCCACCAACACATGCCGCATCATCTGCAAAAAGTAACATTCACTTCACATTCACCCTCCATATTTCTCAACGTAATACTCTTCCCTTCTCTCTCCATTTTTCTAAGTAAACCATTCATCAATAGATTAAATAACATGGAGATATTACAACCCTGTCTCAATCCCACTCCTATGCTAAACCAATCGATAGTTCTCTCTTCACCCTTACTCTTGATCTACAATTAGCATATTATATATATATATATTTATATTATATATATATATATATATATATATATATATATATATAATTATATATTATATATATATATATTAGAGATGATCGGATGGTCATATTTTCTAATTTTGCGGATGCGGATGCGGATGTCGAATTTTGGAGAAGTGCGGATGCGGATGCGGATGCGATGTTGAATTTTTGAAAGTGCGGATGCGGATGTGGATGTTGAATTTCCGAAAGTGCGGATGCGGATGCGGATGTTGATTTTTGTGCGGATGCTCCGCATCCTCGCATGCGGATGCAGATGCGGATGCCATCACTAATATATATATAATGGTACTCAGAAACCTGCAACGAAATGGAGATTCAAGGCAAAGTGGAGAGAAATGAACCAATACATTTAGTTCCAAAATATCCATATTTAATTTAATGTGAACTATATAATATATATATATATATATATATATATATATATATATATATATATATATATATATATATATATATATATATATATATATATAATATATATATAATATATATTATATATATATATATATTATATTTTTATTATATTCCTGATTTATATTATTATTATAATATATATATATATATATATATATATATATATATATATATATATTATATATATATATATATATATATATATATATATAATTATATATAATATAGACGTTTCTTAAAGATATATATATATATATATACTGAGTATGATTTACGAATCTAGACGTTTCTTAAAGATAGAAGCACCTAAACACAATATTTTAAACGTTATAGAAGCATAGAAATACTGAATCTCTAGAAATAATTTCTGAATCTCTAGAAATAATTTAACTATTTCTAAAGAGAAAATAAATCACTTCTCAATCGTCTATCGAGAGAGGATCTTAATCTTACATATATTATATTAAATCCAAGGGATCAAATTCTTAGTAGAGCATTTACACTATTTCGACACTTGACAAATCTCATAAGATGAAGATATGCATTTAAACCTGAGAGGAATTTTAATCTCTTTAAGACTAATCTTTCTGGAAAGAAGAAATGCCAGATTGATTTTAAGAAAGTTTATGGTAAAATCCTTGGTTACTATATCAATAGTAGGAATTCATATTATTCTATGATATTGTACGATCTATCTATATATAGGCAAACAGCAAAGTGTTTATATATATATATATTATATATATATATATACTATATATATATATATATATATATATATATATATAATATATATTATATATATATATATATATATAATATATTATATATATATAAATATATATATAGCTTCATAGTTGATATTCGTACCATTCCAACCTGTCTCTTTCATAATCTCAAATATAGGAGGTTAAATAAGTGACTTCTAAATGTTATTGAATTTTCTATTACAATAGCTAATATATTAGAATTGCTACATCAAATGTTGTGATTATTTCTTGTCCTTTTCCTAAATGAATTCTGCTGAATTTTCACTTTAATCACCTTACAAGATCGCAATTCAAATGCTGAAATATAGGAAATGCAAACACGCACCCAAGTAGATAAACGATGTTATTAACTTGATCTCAAGAACAATTATTTTAGTGAGAAAAGGAAAAAAATCGTAGGTAGTTGCATTCATTGCTCGACACGCTAATTTGTTTCATGGAAAAGGTATGATGAATAATTAAATTAAAACTATTTAAAAATTAGAAATTTGCTCACGGAGCAAATTATATATATAGTAAGGTGAGAACGGTGCATGGATGAGTACTTCAAAATCTGTACTTTGAGTGTACAGTCGTGAACAGAAGTTTCATTCAATAAAATGCTTTATTTTATAATACACTTTGTAATATAATGTATATATTAATATATATATAATATATATATATATATATATATATATTATATATAAAATATATATATATATATATATATATATATATATAGAAATTGCCGTTTTTCTTATTCCTTACTGTAACATCTAAAAAGGTAATAAAATTTAGTTTAATAATACCTAAGCAGCGCGTCTTCCTTTAAGCGAACTAAAGAAGAAGAAGAAGAAGAAAAAAATAAGAGTGAAGCGGACTTGCAAATTATTGCGCTCAAACTTTTGTCTAAAAAAGAGAATACATATATAGGAGAGGAAATTTATTAGTGTTTAGGCCTTACAAAGAGAATGGCTTCATTAAATCTTCCGACCTACCAAACTAACTGACTCTAACATAGCCATACTTTCCCAGCAACTTTTATAAAATTTGCATTTGCATTGGCTAAAGATGGTTTTTTTTAATATATTATATTATATATATATATATATATATATATATATATATATATATATATATATATAATATATATATATATATATATATATATATATATATATAATATATATAATTATATTATGTGCATGAGTGAAAGGTGCAAACATTCTTATTAAAAAAGTTAAATTCTTTTAGGAAAATGTTCTTTATTGCTCTTCTACTCGTTGAATGTGGAAACTGGATGGTTTATATATATATATATATATATAATATATATATATATATATATATATATATATATTATATATATATATATATATATATATATATATTATATATATATATATATATAATATATATATATATATATATATGTGTGTGTGTGTGTGTGGGTGTGGGTGTGGGTGTGTGCACTCCTGTAACTCAGGAGTAACAAGCACCATTCTGTTTATTCTAATAAACACCGAGTTGCTACTTTGTTACAGTGATATCGAAGCGGAGCTTGAAAACTATTCTACAGTTAAAACATAGTATAAATATATGTAAATAATATTTATACTATGGTAAAACAGAGAATTATTATCACTTTACATGAAAATTACAAGAAAATTTATCCCAAATTCTTAATGTGCAATTAAACCAAAGTTTTTCATATTTGGAAATCGTACTAGAATGAAAAATAAATATCTATTTACTATTAGAAGACTCTTATAAAATAGCAATGTTGACAAATCGATGAAAAAGAAGAATAAACTTATAAAGTAATTCAAATGTTAAAACATTGTTTAGAGGATATACACTACTTAATAGTTATTTACTCCGTACTTAGTAATACAACAATCCTGAATATTGCATTTCTGATTTTATATATATATATATAATAATAATATATATATATATATATATATATATATATATTATAGTATATATATATATTATATATAATATATATATATATATAATATTATTATTATATATATATATATATATATTATAGTGTAGTGTGTGTGTGAGATCTCTGGTAGAAATGTCTAAAGCCATACAATTATCATTTGAGAAAAAGTAGACCTACTCAAAAAAGTACGTTATATATATATATAATATATATATATATATATATATATATATATATTTATATTATATATATTATATATATTATAATATATATATATATATATATATATATATATATATATATATATATATATATATATTATATATATATTATATATATATATACATTGATTTTTTCTCTGGAAATCGAAAATCGAAAATATGGTAAGCCAGCAACTAACCTTAGACATACAATTAACTTTTCTAGCAGAACCTAATCTTATCAAGAATACCGAAATTGAAAAAAAAGAAGGCCCCTAACATGACTTTGCATAATTAACGACAAAGGTCATTCCTATTGCAGAAATAATTATAATATATATATATTATATATATAATATATAATATATATAATAATATATAATATATATATTATATATATATATATATATATATATATTAAATAGATAATTAGATTCCGAAAAGGAAGTTTGGAAATCAACTTGGCCAGACTCTATCGAAAGCTTTGATATGTCCAGCGACAGCAAAGATTCACCGAAATGCCGAGGTGGGACCAAGAGTCAGAGAGAAGGGAAGATCACCAAGAGCGTTTCTTACGAAAGCCATACTGGCGATCAAGATAAGATTAGAAGAATTGATTGTTTCCAAATCTTCCTGTTAAGATAGATTCGAAAACTTTAGAAAGAACGGAGTTAAAGAAATGGACGGTAGTAGAGGGTTGAGAGGGACCCCTTTCGGCACAGGCTGAATGAGCGCACGTTTCCAGCAAAAGGAAGGTTAAGTAGAAAGACATAGACAAAAAGTTTACCAAGGCAGGCAACTCGGAAGCACAAGTTTTGAGAAATAGAAGGGATACTTCAGGACGTACGCCTTCTTAGTGTAAACTCAGAGAGAGCAGAAATGACGTTTTAGAAATTATTTTAGGCATAAATGAGTTGGAGGGGTTGAAGGAGTAGGAACAATCCGGAATCGTCTAAGGTTGAAAAGGCAAAAGTTTGAGCAAAGAGTTCAGCTTTAGAGGAAGGCAAAACGGCTTTAACCGTCAGAAGATACTAGAGAGGAAAGAGGAAGAGCAAAGTTAGAGTTGACATTTTTTTTAAAAAAAAGGAAGAAAGATCAGAAAGATACGCCACGGAGGAAAAAGTTTTTGAATCTCCAAGAATAGATTTGCACGATTCCGGATGAAATAAAGTTGATGAGTCTGGAGTTTGAATACGACGGTTTCCAAAGGCACATCCGTGGCTAATAGCGAGAACAAAGAGTTAACCAAGGTTGTTAGGTTTAGTAGAAGAAAGAATGATGCGGCCTCCATGCCAGAGAGAATCACCCGTATGCGCTCAGCACACTTAGAGTACCCCTCCCACGGAAACAGTAATCATCCTGGAAAATCAGAAAAGTAAACCGCAGTCAGACAGTTAGTGCACCGAAATGCCAGAAACATCTCCTCGCGAAGGCGGGGAAGTTCTTGCGGAAGTTTGAAGAGACAGAACAGATAAGAGATAAGAAGGTGATCGGATGAACTAGAGAGGAAAGAGTTTACAGTATAAGAGAAGGATAAGAAGTTAGAAAGTCAGTATGTTGGTTTATCACCGAGATAGGGTAGGAGATGCACCAACTGCTCAGGTTGTTTGGATAAAAATTGTAGGCAGTTCACCACTGAACCATAGAACTAGATGAAAGCATTGGCGGGTGAACATTGAAATCCCTAATGATATTTCGGAGAAAGAGAAAAGAGAAAGTGTTATTTTAGTTAAATAGTCGAAAATTTTGGATAGTGTAGAGTTAGGAAGTAGAGAGAATAAATTTTAGTTGTAGAGTTGCAAGAAATTTAGCCATAAAGTAAGAATTCAAAGATCCAAATTGAGACACGAAAAGACAACATCATTTGCACGTCTGCAAAACCGCCTTTCTGAAATTGAGATAGAGACAGTTGGAGAAACAGATGGGTTTGCTCTCAGAACACTCACCCTTGAGTTTCAGTTAAATATATATATATATATATATATATATATATAATTATATATATATATATATATATATATATATATATATAATATATATAATTATATATTATATATATTATTTATTTATATATATATATCTCAGCAAATTATTAATGCTAGAGAGTGACCCTGTAGTAGTCAGTTCTGTCTTTCTCTCAGAGGGGAGAGAAAACATGGGAATTTTCCATCACCAGAGCTCTGATCCTGCATCTTTCTTCTACTCAATAGACCATTCAATGCAATTCTGACATCGCCACTCAAACTTTCGTCTGTCCTTAAATATTCTCGCTATTTCTTTTTCTCGTAATCTTTCTTTAAAGGATTACAATACTTCTCTATGAAAACAATCTTCTATGATGTTTAATATTCTGGAGCTCCTTTGAAATTTGTTTACTTTTCACAGGTGTCTTGTTCAATGTATGGAGTACGTTTCACACATTGGGATCCACTCATGTTTTCTTGAAAAGATAGAATCTGTCTTTTCAGTTCTTTCACACAATTCTCTCAATCTCTTTGCTCGTCAAAGTTCTGTTACTTTCCATTCTATCGCTCATTACAACAGCACTGCTCTATTGAACTCTACTATCGCATACCTCCTTCAATGAAACAGGATAGTGAGACACGTCTTTTTACAATCTATTTCATTTTTCTGTCGAGGAAATTTCGAGAGGAAATGAGGAAAGTGGAATAAAGATATTAACTTTAACTCTTCTGTCATTACCTACTTTATATATTAAAATATATATTATATATATAATATATATATATATATATATATATATATATATATATAGGTATATATATATATAATAAAATCTGACAAACAGATGATTATCGCAGGATCCTTCGGTGCGGTGCGCACCGCACCGCACCGCATTTATTCGCACCGCATGTTTCGCATACCGCACCGCATCAGCAAAATTTTTAAAAAAGTTACCGCACTGAAAACCGAGACAACGTGCACTATGATCACTGAGCAAAAATGAACAATAATTGAAAATATAAATAATATATATATAATAATATATATAGTATATAATAATATAAATATAATTAATATTATATATATATAAAGATATATATAATATATATTGTGCGTATTATATTATGTTGTGTGTGTGTGTGTGTTAGTGTGTTTGTGCGTGTGTATTACATGAGTAAAAGCAATACACCCTCACGTAAATTCTTTTTAATAAGATTTTAAAAAATAATTTAAAAATTAAAAATAAAATGAATTTTACATTCATGAAAAAGAAAAAAAAAACCGGTTGCGTCTCCCCTCAATTTTTCTTTATCCTTTTTTCCCCCCTTAAAATGCTTCTAACTCCCCTCCCCCCCTCTCCCGATCTCCTCCCTCAGCCCTTTTAGGAGCTCATTTTAATTCCGTATTCGTCGCCATTTATTCCTAAAAACTTAGTTTTATGATTTACATTTATTCGTGCGTCAGTGTAGTGAAAGGCCTAAAAACAGGTTTACTCACTGTGTTCAAATGCAAGTGTAATTTTAGGACTATGTATATATGCAGGTATAAGTACAGAAGTGTCTATAGGAGGTTTATACAAGTACACTTGTCCATATATATATATATA
>SEYY01022446.1:7500-10154 GCA_009176605.1 Armadillidium nasatum
ATATATATATATATATATATATATATATATATATATATATATATATATATATATATATATATATATATATATATATATATATATATATATATATATATATATATATATATATATATATATATATATATATATATATATATATATATATATATATATATATATATATATATATATATATATATATATATATATATATATATATATATATATATATATCAAAAAGATGGGATCCATTCACATGTAATTTATAACAGCATTAAATGAAAGGAACCGATCAACACAAATACTTGTCTCTTACATAAACTTTTTGTAACTTTTCCAATTTTTTTTATGTATAGTTTTTTTATTTTATTTTTTATTTATCATTTTTTTATTATTTTTTTATTTTATTTTTTTATTTTTTTATTTATTTATTTTTTTTTTTTAAATTTTCTTGTTCGAAATAAAAAAAAATGTGTATTTGTCATTTCCCCATATTTTTTTGGCTCCTTTTCATTCAGAGAAGCAAATTATATTTCTAAAGTTAAAAAGAATTTCTCATCTCTTAATATGAAGGAATCCAATCCAGAGACTCCATTGAATAAATGATAAGAAATTTAATTAAGAATTAGATTTTTATAATGAAAGAAGTTTTAAATCTAAGTAGTTTACTTACTATGTTACAGAATGATCTTTCTCTTTTTTTCTCTCTTTCTCTCTTTTTCTCTCTTTATTTATTATCTATCAATATATTTATCTTTTTATGTATCTATCTTTTCCTTTCCCTCTTTCTCTCTCTCTCTTTTTTTCTATCTATCTATCTATCTATTTGTATATTTATTTATTTATCTTTTTATATTTCTATCTTTTCCTTTCCCTCTCTCTCTCTCTCTCTCTCTCTCTCTCTCTCTCTCTCTCTCTCTCTCTCTCTCTCTCTCTCTCTCTCTGTATATATATATATATATATATATATATATATATATATATATATATATATATATATATATATATATATATATATATATATATATATATATATATATATATATATATATATATATCCGTCTTTCGTGATGGCAGTATAGTAACTCATTTTGGTCTGTAAATTAGTTTTCTTTGAAAGGAAAACCTATTAAACCCTTGAAAGTGATTCTTTTTTTCCCATTTTAGAGGATAAAAATAATAATATTAATAATAATAATAATGAAAATATTAATAATAATAATAATAATAATAATAATAATAATAATAATAATAATAATAATAATAATAATAATAATAATAATAATAATAATAATAATAATAAAATAATAATAATAATAATAATAATAATAATAATAATAATAATAATAATAATAATAATAATAATAATAATAATAATAATAATAATAATAATAATAATAATAATATAATAATAATAATAATAATAATAATAATAATAATAATAATAATAATAATAATAATAATAATAATAATAATAGAGTAAATATTTGAAACTTAAAGTGTCTACCATTAATTATTATTTATTATTGTGTCAGAGAAAATAATGAACAAAACGAAAAAATTGTCAATATTAATGGCCGACATTCCCCTATGTTTGACCTTATATATAAAGATATAAAGTTAAAAGCCTCATTACCCCCTAATTACCCATTACGCCTGGCAGTTGTCAAATTTAAAAGTGTAGATTGATATATTTATCAAGCAACTGATTAATAAAATTAAAATATGCACAACAATTAATTTTGTTCAAAAACAAAGATTTCGAAAGGATTTGACAAGGGTCCCTTTCGTACACTGTTTTTGTTTTTGAGACCCACTGCGACCCCTCATAATCCTTGGGGGTTGCAACCTCCAGGCCCAGAAACACTGAATTTAAAGTATTTAGTTTAAGAAAGTGAGGGATACAACTGTGAAAAGAGGGTTGCAACCCTGCAAAAATTGTCCTAAAGAATCGTTGAGACAAATGACAAAAATGTCACAATAAAATTTTCAATAGTGAAAAGACACGTTAAGCATAAAAAAGTCGCTTCCCCGATTTATTTTCTAATAATAAAATAAATGAAAAAAAAAATTTTTTTTACAATTTTGCCCAAATGTCCCAACGATTCGTTAGGACAATTTTTGTAGTGTACTGGTAAATTTTTATGAGAGAATGAGCATATCAGTTAAGTCTGTCAAAGAATTGAAAACGGAAAAAAAAATATGAGAATGTGTAAAATGTGAGTCACGTGACCCCTCCTCAAGGGAGAAAGTATTTGACTCAAAATTTTAAATGATTGGGGAAGTTATTAACGAGCTGTTATTGACTCAACAAAAAAAATAAAAGGAGGAAAATAGTTCATTATCATTATTATTATTATTATTATTATTATTATTATTATTATTATTATTATTATTATTATTTCTATTATTATTATTATTATTATTATTATTATTATTATTATTATTATTATTATTATTATTATTATTATTATTATTATTATTATTATTATTATTATTATTTGAAAAAGTCTTAAGAGTCAATGCTTAAAAAGATTGTATGGATTAATTTAATAATTATATGTAATTATATAGGGAAGAATAACTTCTGTGCAGAGCAATTATAAAAATGTAATGGATAAGTCCCAAGCTTCTAACTTCGTAGAAATTTGTTCAGATAGAGAACCTATATA
>SEYY01022447.1:0-10000 GCA_009176605.1 Armadillidium nasatum
CAGTTTCCCCGAGCAACTATCATTGTAGTACCTATAGAAAAGAGATAGTGCGCCAACGTCACGTCGTAGAGATAGAGGGTGAAGAGAGTTTGAAAGTAGGGGACAGTTTATTTATCTTTTATAGCTTTAGACTCAACCCTATCCAGAAGAGAGGAGGAACCGGGGCCCCCCACCCCCAGATATGAGAAAAGTACTCCATACAAGGGCGTATAAGACAATTATATATTTGGAGTAACTACTCAGAAGGAAAAAATTCTCGCAACCTGAACAGAATTCCCAGCTTCTTGAGGCCGCTTAGCAACCATTGTGATATGAGGTTTCCAAGACGGTTTATTGTTTATGTTTAGACCAAGAATGTTAATGTTATTTTTAGGTGAGACGGGAGAGCCTTCGAAAAGAAGGAAAGTTGGGAGGTGTTTTTAAGAGGGAGATGTGAAGAGGTGGAGTTTTTAAAAAGTTGAATTTCACAAGGTTGCTATGACCCCACCGGGAAATCCCATCCAGACCGGAAAGAATAGAATCGGAAAGTTGAAGACGAGAAACAACTCTAGAAGTAAAAGAGGGAGCAGATTTGAAATGAGTAGAAGAATGTAGAGTTGAGTCATCAGCATAAGAGTGAACGGAGTTAGAAGCGCAGTTGAGAACCGTTAATGAAAAGTAAGAATAAAGTTGGAGATAGAACAGAACCCTGGAGAACACCACAGTTGACAGAAAAAGAGGAAGATGTCGCTCCATCTACAAGTGCCGAAATGTCCGTTATGTATTGTTGCCCGGTCAGGTACTCTGCATCGAAGACGTGCAACTCCGTGCGGGCATTGAAAAATATACCACCCCAAACCATAACGGATCCACCACCTAAGGGGAGTATCTCTTGTATTGTGCATGCCGCATAGAGCTCATGACGCCTCCGATAAACCCTGGAAGGTCCGTTTTAGCTGTGCAAATTGAATCGGCACTTATCCATATTCGAAAGTTACTCGCCCAATCTTAGGGCCGCCGATGCAGGTGGTGGTGTGCGAAAGCCATCCTTCCTCTTCGGTGCTCCCTGGTGAGCGGGGGCCCTCTTGCCGACTTCAGTGGGTGGTATCCATGTTCAGTGAGGCGACATCGAATGGTATTCTTGCTAACAAGGGTATGATGGATAGCCTGCAGCTCGACATGATGGTCACATGGTGTTGCATTATCCGTATATATCTGTCCACTAAGACCGTTGTTGCCCGTGGCCTACCTTGGCCAGGCTTCCTGGTGTGAACATGTATCAACTCGTACCTCTGTATGACCCTTCCGATGGTTGGATGGTAGACACTGAACCATCGGCCCAGTTGGCGTTGGCCGTACCCTTCAGTTGCCAGTGTTGTGATTGCCACACAGTCGTCGCGTCAAACTCTGTCGTAACTCTTCATATTACTTGCACAAACGTTAAGGTTAAATACTCTTGATACCCGGCATACCTGTGACGTTAACTCTCCTAACACGTCACTCATCGAATGACTGGTTTGCCTTTTTACCATATTTCGTCGATATCGTCCATCGATGATAAACTGCAATATTTGGGTAGGTACGGGAACACACCTCCACACACAGACACTCCCATTACCCTACAATGTGGTCGGGACCTCCCAACTGATAAATTGTAGATGGTGCATTAATTTTGCTCTTTAGTATATATATATATATATATATATATATATATATATATATATATAATATATATATATATATATATATATATTATATAATATATTATATATATATATATATATATATTCAAAATTAGGAAATGCTTCTTTGAATTAAATTGTAATTTTTCATTTTAATATGTTTAATTTCTTATCTTCCAGGTTCTCATGGTTGACAATTTACGGTTGTTACGTTATTATTTTAGCGATCATCTGCATCATTGTTTTGCCACTCGCGAAAGTCTTCCAGAAAGCCAATATTTTTTTGCTTTTTCTATTGTTTGTCTTGTATGGTTTTTCTTCTATCATATTGGCTCTTATGCTTACTCCTTTCTTCAATCGAGCCAAGGTAATATTATTAATTATCATTAAGATTAACTTTATTATTGTTAGTAATAGTATTAGTAGTTTCTGATATTGTCCCTGGTACCCCTCCCCAGTTTGTAAATCTTTGAGGTTAAGTATAAGGACAAACAAAAGTCCAAGTTTTCTACTGTATGTTAAATGGAAAACTGAAATCTGTAGATTTGTAGGGACAGAACTGCTGAGAATAAGCAGACACAGATAACTGATACACATTTCTCCTACTTTGAATATAATAGGGGAACATATGTCATTAAGCAGTTCACATTTCCAGCATGATATAATGTAAAACTTCATTTCACTCTCACTCTCTCTCTCTCTTATATAATATATATATATATATATTATATATATATATATATATATATATATATATATATATATATATATATATATATATATATATATATATATATATAATTTCCACTGGAGTTATGAAAACTCAGATCTTGGTCGTTAAGGGCCGACATGTCCAGATACATAGCGCTTAATAGTGTCCAAGTCAAAGAAAGCTGAGAAAACAGATAAAGGGAGTGTGTTACAGATTTTAACAGTAGAGTACATGTAAGATTGAGCATAGCGGTTAAGTCTGGGATCAGATAGTTGGACAGATAAAGGATGAGAATGTGTAGAAAGGCGTGTCGCACGAGCTCTTTTCAATGAAGGAGGTATGCGACGGGAGAGTTTAGAAGAGCAGTGACCTTTGTAATAGCGATAGTATAGAGAGAGTGACGCAGCAATTCGACGGGCAAACAGAGACTGTAGAGAATTAGTGAGAACAGGAGAGTTGATAAGACGAAAAGCCCTAGACTCCACCTTCTCAGAAGAAAAAAAAAAAAAAAAATAAAAAATAAAAATTTATATATATATATATTATATATATATATATATATATATATATATATATATATATATATATATATATATATATATATATATATATATATATATATATATATATATATATATATCGACACCTGGAACATCTCAACATCCTTAACAACAAAAACCTCCACACCAGAATTCCCCCGCAAATCAACCAATCCCCCACATCACCAGACATCACTTTTTGCTCCTCAAACATTCACCCCTTTCTACAATGGACCACAGAAACCGATCTAAACTCCGACCACCTACCTATAATTATAAAATACAACATCAAAAACAAACCCACTCACAAATCTAAAACCACATTTACCAACTACAAAAAAGCAGACTGGACCGGTTTCTCCAACTACATAGACGAAAACCTCACACAAACGAAATTACAAACATATCCTCCCTCAAATCAGCAATTAATCATCTCACCCACACAATCCAGAAAGCGGCCAACATCTTCATCCCTAAAGGCCACATTAAAAAATACGTACCAAACCTCTCCCCCGAAATCACTTCTCTCATAAAACAAGGAACGCACTAAAACGCCAAAACAACCCCACACAACTCACCAAAACACAATTAGAAACCCTAAACAATCAAATATCAACCCTAATAAAAACTCACACAACTAACAACTACCAAAACTTCCTCATCAAAAACTTGGACAACACAAACAGCAAAAGAGTCTGGAAAACAATCCACACAATTCACAACGCAAAAAACAACCCTCTTCACACTCACGAAACTCCAACCAATCCCACTACACAAACCCCTTTAACTCCCAAACAACACATCAACCTACTAGCCACACACTTCGCTAAACAAAGTAGCTTACCTACCCACCCTCAAAACAGAAAAATAATCAAAAAACTGAAAAAGCTACACAACAACCAAAACAACCTAAACGCCATCACACCCACAAACACTCAAAACACCATTAAATCTATCAAAAACTCACCAGCAACAGGATCAGACAACATATCAAATATTCACCTAAAACACCTATCCATCCACACAATCACATACATAACCTCCATCTTCAACAAATCCATCCAACTCAACTATATCCCTCCCCTGTGGAAAAAAGCATTAATCATCCCTAAACTAAAACCCGGCAAAGACCCTTCAAACCCCTCCTCTTACCGCCCAATCTCCATATTATCCACCATCTCAAAACTTCTTGAAAAACTAATCCTAAATTCTATCCTCCAATTCATCCCACAACAAAACTTCCAACACGGGTTCAAACCCAACCACTCCACCACCACTGCACTTACCAACATCATCCAACCTATATAAACGGACTAAACCATAAGCCATATCACAAACTATATTAATAGCAATTGACATAAACAAAGCCTTCGATACTGTCCCGAGACATAATCTTATCCATAAAATCCTCCAATCCAACATCACAACAAATACTAAGAAATGGCTATCCAACTTCCTATCAGGCAGAACCGCCCAAATACAACAAAACGGCCATAAATCACGTACCATCAACTTAAGAAACGGAGTTCCCGCAAGGAGCCATACTCTCCCCCACTCTATTCAACCTATACACAGCAGACCTCCCACAACCCCAAACAGCTTTCACCCGCATCACTTCATACGCCGACGACATAACTATTGCCACCACTCACAAAGACCTCACCACCGCAACATTTCTCACACAAGACTACATAACACAACTCCAAACTTGGCTAGTAGAAAACAGGATGACGGCATCACCAAACAAATCCTCCATAACCCTCATAACAACAGACAAACACTTATCCAACACCTACCCACAAGTCCTACTAAACAACACCCCCATACCCTTCAACAAATCCCCAAAAATTCTCGGCCTAACATTTGACACTCACCTCACTTTCTCCAAACACATTCAAAATACCACCACAGCCGCAAACAGAAAACTCAACATCCTCAAAACAGTGGCCAACACAGACATAAACAACAACATACAAACCTCAATTGCAATCTACAACAATTTATACGCCCCACCATCAACTATGCCTCCCCCATCTGGCACCCTCTGCTCTCCGACCAAAACTTAACGACACTCCAAATAACACAAAATAAAGCCCTTCGCACCATCACTGGCTGCACACCCACAACCCCTCAACAACACCTTCATAACGAAACCAAGATACTACCTATAAGGAACCACCTCGAAATGATAGGCACCCAATTCTATGCAAAAACCCGTCTACCCACACACCCATGTCACAAAACTCTCCTCCAACCTACCAAACACAAGACTAAAACAACCTCCATCGTCCACCGGAGCCTTTTACAAACAGGATCCTAAATCACATTCCCCCTCCTCCCCCCAATACCACAACAACCAAACATATACACACTCAACTAACACATTCATATATGATCAACAGACCTCCAAACAGCATCCTTAACGAACCCCCTCCCGAAATAAACACCGACTCCAACAACCTCCCAAGACACTTACAAATCTCACTAGCAAGATTGAGATGCGGGCACCACCAAACTTACAACATTACAAACACAATTTCAATTTAAACCAGGCAACATCTTCCACTTGTACCAGATGCAAAAGGGCCCCGGAGACCGTAAATCACTTTCTTTTACACTGTCCCTCCAACTATCGCCCCAAAATCTTCTGGGGCATCACTTCTTTGAAAGATCTCTGGACGAGACCGACTGCGGCGGGAGGCTTCATTAGCGAAGTGTGGCCGCCTCAACAGGGGTGGTCAGGGGGTGAGAAGGTAAAAAAAAAAAAAAGGTATATATATATATATATATATATATATATATATATATATATATATATATATATATATATATATATATATATATATATATATATATATATATATATATATATATATATATATATATATATATATATATATACGTGTATATATGAACTTGGTATTCTCGTCAAAAGTTAACGATATATATATATTGGAAATTTGAAGACTTCTCTCTTCATCTGTATAAGGAATTTAAAGATTACCCATTTTATGAGGTATTGTTTCATATTTTATATTACATACATTCTTATGGTTTTTAATCTGAATCAATTTTGGACATTTATAAACACTGTAAAATTTTCAACTAGCATAAGTGAAAAAAAAATAATGCCATAACTTTTTATCATAGTACTTTACATCTTCATTGCTTAGTATTTAGAATGTGACCAAACAAGATTCTACAACCAGAGTTCTGCATTCCCATTATTAATTTTAGACAAGTTTACAGTATTCATTGACTTTACAGCTGATGGAGAGTTAAGCATGTTTACATTTCTCTGCATTTTCTCCTTTAAAATTCTTGCCCTTTTTTAATATTATGTTTGCTCCTTTTAACAAACGTTCACTTGTAGCACTTTCGGGAGAGCATTTTAGATACCTTCAAGCATATTAATTCAAGTTGCTATATTTATCGTCATTTATCACATTTATTTGAGAGGAATAGCGTCAGTGATGATTCTTTTTCCATCAGATTACAAATCGATAATTCCTTCAGCTTAATTTATATTTTTGGTATCTTGTTTATCGTTTGTGCTTGATTACTTAAGAAGAATCATACTGTTAAGTACAGTAGAATCATTTCATTTTTTTTCATTCTTTCTTTCATTTGTTGGTCCTATGCACTATTTCAGTGATTTAAACTGTTCAACTGTAATCTCAACTGTGTTGCCTTCGAAGAAATTGAAAATATTATATATATATATATATATATATATATATATATATATATATATATATATATATATATATATATATATATATATATATATATATATATATATATATATATATATATATAGCTTTAAATGCCTTCATAAGAGTCAAATTTTATGTTCCAATTCAATTGTAATTTGTAGTTTTTCTTTCATCTTACGTCTTACATCCACTCCCGGAGTAGGGTTGTTAGCCTGTCAGTGTTGGCTTCATCATTGCAGTTTTATTTTCAAATATCCTTTAATCCAAGTAAAATGTTATCTGCTTCGCACATTTTACAAGTCATATAATGTGTTGAATAAAATTTTCCATTACCTTTAATAAAGAAATAGAAGGTATAAAAATGGCATCTTGGTGTGAGGCTTGTTTTAAATATTTATGCATTGAGGTGTAATTTAATAAACAGTACTCTAAAATGAGAATATTATTTGAGATGAAGATTCATTAAAAATACAAGTAAATCCTTTCTTCTTAAAACCAAGTGTCACATAGATATTGAAAAGAATTTGAAGCAAATGAATTTCCTTTTTAAAAAGTTATACAAATAAATAAAGGGATATAGAAACGTCAAGATCTGTACGAGACAAAATTCTTTTCATATAAATTTTCAGTTTGGTAAATAATTAAATGTTGTAAGAAAAATCATAGATGTAATTTTAATTAAAAAATTTCATAGGTTTATCATATCATCATGCACTCTTCGTACATATATGGATTCATTTATTTTTTTTATTGTTAATGTCACCAAATGATTTGCTTCTATAAAATAATTTTCTGCAAAGGATATCTCCAACAGTCAGTCTAATTTCCCTATATTGTTAACGATCAAGGATTTGCATTAATATTTGAGAGTAAGTCATAAATAAATAGCAATATTGTAAAAAAATGAAATAGAATTCTTCTGTTCTTATTTCCATATCTTTTTAAGAGTACACGGGAATATATTTGTTTTACTTCTAACATGTTTAACATTTCCATTCAGCCTTTAGTAAAAATATAATACAAGGAAATTTATGAAGTGCATATTTGATTTCCTTTACAACGGTCTGTTACTTCAAATAGGATTATTTAAAGAAGAAGTGAATATGGTACAATTGGTTTTGTCAACTGGAAATTATAAACCATAGGTCTCTGATCTTTGCGCTTCTTGAATTGTTTCATTAGCTACTTGAAGATTTGAATCAGAAAACATCTGCAAGCAATGTACGCACGCAACTACATACAACAACTGAATATTGTATCAGTGGAGGTCATTCCATAAAACATATATTAGAAAATATGAACTAAAGATAAGATCATGAGGTTCAATTTCAACAATCTCTGTTGTAGTTTGTATCTGTATGTTTTGTTTTGCAAGCTGAAAGGATTAACAGGAAAAGCAGATTATAATTTATTTTTATAATACTTTAAATGATAAATTATAATATTTTTATTACATTGAAATTTGCAGCAATTTTGGACTCTGACTCAGATCCGGTTTAATTTTTAAAATAACTCCTAAAAATGAACGTAGTACACTATATATATATATATATATATATATATATATATATATTATATATATATATATATATATATATATATATATATATATATATATATATATATATATATATATATATAAAATATTTTTTTTTCTTTATCTTCATCATCATTTTTTTCCAATTATTTTGATGATTATTAATTTTATATATATATATATATATATATATATATATATATAATATATATATATATATATATATATATATATATATATTATATATATATATATATATTAATATATTATATATTAATATATATATTAATATATATTGGCAAATACCTATCTCAGCTCCACCCTCTTCTAAATTGATAGTGAAAGGCTGTTTAGTAGTGGGGACCAAGTGTACTTTCCAAGACGAAATCGACTTACCCTAGAAACTGAAAAAAAGATTTTCTCTTATCAAAATTTAATCACTCTAAATTTAAAGTACCAGAACTTTGCATGTCTGTCCATTGTTCTTTTAGATAAAAAGTTTTAAAATCATTGTTCTGAAGATACTATTTTACTGTATATTAAAATTACATGTATTTGCACATTTAAATTAAGAATAAAGAAAAGACAGTTTAATTCTTCCTTATTATGAAATTGTTAAAATTATTAAAATAATGGAAATTTTTAAAATATAATTTTTCAATTCTGTTGTTATCGTCATCGTCATTGTCAAAAATTTTTAATCGTCCCGTCACTAATATATATATATATATATATATATATATATATATATATATATATATATATATATATATATATATATATATATATATATATATATATATATATATATATATATATATATATATATATATATATATATATATATATATATATATATATATATATATATATATATATATATATATATATATATATATATATATATATATATATATATATATATATATATATATATATATATATATATATATATAGGTTGCAGGAATTGTTGGCCAGCTGGCACAAATTTTTATGGGTCTTCTGTTTTATCTTCAAGTTTTCCTGAGTGATCGCATTGCACCAGTTGCCTTTTGGTTTTTGGCTCTTCTCTCTCCTTGTGCCTTTTCCCTTGGCCTCGATAAGGTAAGAAAATGTTCTTGAATCTTTATTACTGCTTTATTTCAAATTGTTTTTAAATCTTATTTATTTATTTCTAACATGCTGATCGTTTTTCAAAATAGTTAATACAAAAATAAAACTTTGCCTCCTGAGGAAATTTTTAAAATAGAAAGTTTTGAATCTCTGACCAGTTGATATACTTTGTGTTGTGGAAAGAACTCTAGTAACTCGCTTTTTTTTGTGTGAAAAGTATTTTATTTGTTTATTTATTTAGGAAATAAACATTTTGGATTTACTACTATTACTAATAATAATAATAATATTAATAATAATAATAATAATAATAATTTAATAATAAATATTATGTCTAATCTGGTGGGTAAAAGCCAGAAGCTTATTAAATTCCACCAAAAGATCGAAAGAAATCAATTTGCCAGGATCAAATTAAATGCCGACATGTCCCGATGCATGACCTTTTAAAGTGTTCAAGTCAAGTTAATTCAGAAAGAGACTGAAGAAAGTTATGGAGAGCTAAAAAATTATGATGATGAGCTCATGACTCCTTACACTCCTCCTTTGAAGGGAAGCTATTTAAGTGAAACTATCTCAAATGTGTGAATCATACTTAATTCAGGGTCTAAAGATACTCCTGAGGTGGTGTGAAGAAATTTTGAAATCGCCTTGGAACACTCGTCATAGAAGCTTGTTTAGTGGGTAAAATAATGTAATCCTTTCAATAAAAATAACAAGAAAAA
>SEYY01022447.1:12500-42500 GCA_009176605.1 Armadillidium nasatum
TGGTCTTGATTGGGATAACATTTGGGAAGGTGATGGTCTTCCTTTTGCAGGAAGTCTTATAATGATATCTGTCGACATTGTTCTTTATCTTCTTCTTGCTCTTTACTTTGACAATGTTGTTCCATGTAAGTTTAATATATATATATATATATATATATATATATATATATATATATATATATATATATATATATATATATATATATATATATATATATATATATATATATTATATATAATATATTTTTTTAAAAATTGTTTTTTTTTTTTTTTTTTTTTTTTTTTTTTTTTGTCCCTCACCCTGATACTATAAAAAAGATTATTATCATTATTATAATATAAATATATATAAAAAAAAAAAAATATATATATATATATATATATATATATATATATATATATATATATATATATATATATATATATATATATATATATATATATATATATATATATATATATATATATATATATATATATATATATATATATATAACCCCACCCTTAATACCCAGAATTCCTTGCTCTCACTTCTAATTGCTTGATCTGTCTTTCATTCTTTTTTTCTTTTCTCTTTTTGTCTTATCTATTTTTTCATCCCTCGTTTATATGATTTTCTATTTTTGTTAACATTTCTTTTATATTTAAAACTACTATTTTTAAAATTTTATAAGCTTCACATAATTTTATTAATTATATTTTAAAAAAAAAAATTTTTTTTTTTTTTTTTTTTTTTTTTTTTTTTTTTTGTTCATTCTATTTTCAGCACTGAAGATGTATTGTAATAAATACGAAACGTTTGCTATAAAATGAATTTATCTGATTTCTTTGCAAGTTTATTCATATTTAAAATTAGGTTCCCTAAGAACTCCTCTATTACTGAAATATATATATATATATATATATATATATATATATATATATATATATATATATATATATATATATATATATATATATATATATATATATATATATATATATATATATATATATATATATATATATATATATACAGTAAATATACAGGGGTTGAACAAATATATGGAAACAGTAGAAATAAAGAATGAATAAATATGATAGGCATGAACTCGAAATAAAAGATTCGCCAAAGGTTCTCCTGTGTCACGTGTGTTAGGAAACCTATAACGTCTGTAGGAAGCGTCAGTTGCTCTGTTTTCAGCATTATATGCTGGTACAAGTGAGGTATGTTGAAGCTTGAGGAGTTCCAAAGAGAGAAAATTATTTTTTCCCAGATGCTTTATCCATATATATGGGCATATACAGTATTATGTTTCCTTAAAACATTATTCGATAAACACTTGTGAGACGTAATTCAAAATTAAGTGACAGAGATAGACGAGCATTTCGAAGGTCTGTGACAAAAAAATAAGAGAATAACAGCTGCAAAGGTTACTCCTAAGCTGAATACCAGTCTTGCAATATATATATATATATATATATATATATATATATATATATATATATATATATATATATATATATATATATATATATATATATATATATATATATATATATATATATATATATATATATGCATGCAACGATGGCTTTGCTTGATCTATGGGCTTTATTTTAGCTTAGGGTCTGGTGTAGGGCCTAGAGCTTACGTTTATCTCTATTAAAAAAAATTATTTTCTTACCTTGTTCAGTAGATTTTTATCTTAATTCTAATATCTTATTAGTGGCATAGTAAAATATTTCTTCTTAAGTAATATTTATTTTATTTTTTTTATGTTTTTAATGGTCGTCAGGCAGCATCGGCCTATTGACCATATATTTATGTAAGTTATTTCACAGTTGTTTGCAAATTTACAAACGTGGTGTTTTCAGCCGGTTTTTGTTCTATATCTACTCAAAAATCCCTTGTCATACATCGATACTATCATAATCGATATATCGTTTATCATTTATAAATCGTTCATAATATCGATATATATAATTTATCATTTATAATAATTATTTACATTTATTAGAAAATGAAATATTATCAATACAACCTTCATTCTATGTATATATATATATATATATATATATATATATATATAATATATATATATATATATATATATATATATATATATATATATATATATATATATATATATATATATATATATATATATATATATATATATTATTTTTTTAATTTTTTTTCCCCAGACTACTGGGTTAGTTATATAGATTATTATAATCTGAGTTTTCTCCAGTTTGAACAGTATAGAGTGATTTTTATGGTTTTTTTTGAAAAGGAATACTTTTGTATAATGTTGCAATAATATATAAGTATTGAGATTGTTGTAGTAAATTGTAATTACAGAAAATTTGAAAAAAACAGCAGTTAAGGAAATATTTAGTGTCTTTGCGGGTAACCCACTCAGAGGTTCTAACTACAGTTGTATATTTCAATATATTTAAATGGGAATGAATTGCGAGCATAAGTCTTGTATATATATATATATATATATATATATATATATATATATATATATATATATATATATATATATATATATATATATATATATATATATATATATATATATATATATATATATATATATATATATATATATATATATTAGCGGAATATGGTACAAAGCAAAAGCCATGGTTTATTTTTCAAAAATCAACCTATACCAAATCAAAAAAAGTAAGTATTTGCCTTATTTTAATTACTTTTCTGTAATATAGTATTTTTTAAAGTAAATTTTCTATACTATGCATGTTGTAGAAAGAGCGAAAATATCCAACCTTTTCTGAGTCAAAAAATGTAGGACTTGAAAATGGAGACGTTTCAGATACAATCAATACAAACACTGAACCTTTTCCTACCGAATGGAAAGGTCGCGAGGCGGTTCGCATTCGAAATCTTCATAAAATTTTTACATTAAGAGGGAAAGAAGATGTTCATGCTATTGACGGTAAGAGTTGATGCCTATCTTTTATTTAATTTTATTTTATCTCTAAAGACAAGAAGCACTTCTAACATTGAAATGCTTATAATTCTGTTATGGTATTAATTGTTTAGTAACTAATGTAAAAAAAAGTGAAGTTTTACCAGAATGAAACGAGGACCCAATCCAATATTGGGTTGACATTAGTATGTTTGTATAACCCAACGGTTACACACTTTTATTATTTGATGTCTTTTAATTTTTGAACCTTCTAATAGGAAAGTTATTCTTTAAAATAGAACTTTCTCTCCATTTATACTAAACAGCGTTTCATTCACCACTTTAGTGGATTTTCGTTACTTGGTTCCCTTTCATTAGATAGCAAATCAACCATTTTATCAGCTTTAATTTTGTCTGTAGTCTCTTGTTTATAATAATATTACAATGAAACTGTATAACACATTATTAGCAAAATATGTTGCAGACTTCTTAATTTATTATCACTTATATTTTGGAAATAGATATATTAATGTATATGATTGAAGAATGACATGTGCTTGTTGGTGAAATGCTTTACAAATTTGCAATTTTAGTATTGAAAGATAGATTGAAATAAAAGCAATACAAATTACATATTCCAAAAATAGCTAAAAATTAGCAGGTTTACCATTATTTGCCTTTAGAATAAAAATTTTGTAATTTTGTTTATAAACTAGTTATATTTCATTCATGCCAGATGCCAGTATAATTTAATTTTTAATAACACTTTTGTGGACTAAAAATTTATTATCGTCCCAATTTTTAAAATAAGAGTAGTTTCATAATACTGAAAATGACAAAAAAAAAAATGACTATGATGAGGAAGGAATATGTTGAATGGCAGAGCTAAAGTAGAGTTTAACGGAATACCCTGCTCCAGAGTAGCTCTGGAGCTTTGAAACGGGAGTTAAACTTTGGTGGAATTTGCTCAGTAGCCTCAATGGAACTGGAGCGTTCCAGAACTATAGAACGTGGTCACCCTGTACTACATTTTAAAATTACATATATTTACACGTTTGAGTACAGAATAAAGAAAAGACAGTTTAATACATCCTTATTATAAAATTGTTAAAGTTATTAAAATTATGGAAATTTTTAAAATATATTTTTTCAATTTCATCATCATCGTCATCAAGAAATTCTTAATCGTCTCATCACTAATATATACAGTGATGTTCAGTGAAAGTGAAATAATTTTTGACCCTTTTCTGGGAATTGTTATGACATATACTAACAAAATCATACATACAGGTTGATTGATAAATGATATTGTTTAATGAAATAAAAGTGAAACAACATAGTTTAATGAGACATTTTTCTCTAAACCTACAGAAATGATCATAAAATGTCTTAAGATATAGGCGAAAAATGCTAGATTTGATGTTTTTGCATGCGATTGACAATAACGAAGGAAAAATATCACCAGATGCAAACTAATATTTACTTGGTTCATCTCTGACCCATATGACGACTGCACAACGGCGAGGCATGGACAGGAACAGCTTTTGGATGTATTCATCGCTGACTTAGTGTTCCCATTCGCAAATGATGGCTTCTTGAAGTTTACGAAGTTCCCGTGGTTTCTATATATTGACAGTTGTTGATACAATGCCTACAGTTCTTTATCGAGTTCATATGTAGACTGTTTCTCGGTCACGTAAGAGACACAATGGACTGTTGAGCTAACCATTTTACAACCTGTATCAATTCATGTGCATGAAGTTTCTTGACTGGTTGAAATGGGCTGTGATGGTTGGTAGCAAATTGGCTCGCAGTATGCTTGTATAACTTTTGGCATTTAAATTTATTTTTATAAAATATAGGCAACTTACTCCCCGATGCGATATGCAAGCCCATATCATTTGACTTACAGGGAATTTAACAGTAGGGACAATACAGTCTGGAGTGTACTCCTCTCCATTTCTACGACGAGCAATCTGTTTACCATGTACGTTGAATTTTTTTTTCGTTGTAGAAAATAACCGATTTCCACTGGTCTGGGGTCCATTTGGCTTGTTCTTTGCATCCTCTAAAGGGTCTTTCGTATCTTAGGTGTGAGGAGTGGTTTCTTTCTTGGAGAACGATCTACAAGCCTGTTTTTGAACAGGCGTCTTCGCACTGTTACTGCACTAGCAACAACACCTGTGGCCTCTTCCTCCTCCCGTTTCAACTCGGACGAAGACATCGATCATATTTCTAAGCACAAACGCTTCAATGAACGATCTTGTTTTGGATTAAGTAGTCTTTGTAGCATGTCCCTAGTTTCCTCTCAATTAATCCAATACTCCGGAGTTTATAAAGCAATCTGCTGACTGTGGACTGACTACATTACATTTTATTAGCGATATATCGAGTGGAATAACCTTCTTCATAACTCTTTTTGCTTGTCGTCAATTGAGAGTAATTGGCCATGACAACAGAGACATCAAAAAGAGATTGGCTGCGAGATTCAAGTTTAAAACTGTACGAAGACGAATAATGTAATATTATCTCGCAATGCACATAGTTACGTCATTGCACATGCGCGTGGAATTTGTTTAATGCAATCTAAATGGATTATCCCAATGCAGTTCTTTTATTTTTGTCTTCAAAATAACAAACTTTCAGAGGTGATGCACGCACTTTCAAATATATATATATATATATATATATATATATATATATATATATATATATATATATATATATATATATATATATATATATATATATATATATATATATATATATATATATATATATATATATATATATATAATAAATCACGCTAGGTGGGCAAAGACCACAGACCTACAATTTCCACCAGAGATGGAAAAGTACCAGAAATCTGAAGTTAAAGGCCGACATGTCCAGATACACGACGTTTGAAGGTGTGTAAGTCAAACGAAGTTGAAAAAACGAGTGTTTCACACTTTGCCAGTAGAGTACCTGTAAGATTGAGTTTGTGGTTAAGTTTGGGGTCAGAGAATTGGGCAGAGAAAGGTTGAGACCATTTAGGAAGGCAGGTCGCACTAACTCTTCTCAATGAAGGAGGCTTGCGAAAGTAGAGTTCAGAAGATCAGTGTCCATTGTAATAGCAATAGTTTAGAGAGACTGAAACAAAAGTTCGATGTGGAGGAAGGTACTGGAGAGAATTAGTGAGAGTGGAAGAGTTAAGACGAAAAGCTCTAAACTCCACCTTTTCGAAGAGAGCCATATGAGTGAAACCACCCCAGATGTGTGAGGCGTACTCCATACAGTGTCTAACATTGCCCCCATAAAGAGTAAGCAACTGGTTGCGAGAAGAAATTACGAAGGTGCCTCAGAAGTTATATATATGTATATAATATATATACCGTATATATATATATAATATATATATATATTATATATATATATATATATATATATATATATATATATATATATATATATATATATATATATATATATATATATATATATATCATGTTTTAGGCCTGAGTATGGATATTTACGAGGGTGAGATTACTGCAATATTGGGCCATAATGGAGCTGGCAAAACTACACTATTTAATATGTTAACCGGTCTTACTTCGGTTACCTCTGGAACAGCTACCATTTATAATTATAATGTTAGGTAAGTTTTAGTAGTTAAGTTATACACAAAACTGCACTTGTTTTTTGAAAGATAACTCTACTCTAAGGTTTTAACACTTTCTAAGCCTTCTGGCCTAAAGTAAATAAGCAGTAGGGAGTCTTGGAAAATGCTATTTTCCCTTTGGGGACTCTGTCAAATATACCTCTTTATTAACATTTTCTTTATGAATGGACTTATTAGCGCATGCATTATATTTAATAGGTTCTTATTTTCTGAATGGGTGAAAGTTATTTTTATATCTACTTTTAAGCATATGTTTTTGTTTGTGAACTCTTACATCATATAATTTATGAGCAATATATAAAAAAAATTTTTTGGTCAAATATTTGTCACATATAAAATAACTTATCACCACAAGAACCTATTTGACTCGGCTGAATGGTTTTATTAGAGTAAGGCAGAAAGACTAATTTTTTTTATCTCGGTATCATATATATTTAAAAAAAAAAAAAATATATATATATATATATATATATATATATATATATATATATATATATATATATATATATATATATATATATATATATATATTATATATATATATATATATATATATATATGCCTTACTTGGTCCTTTGTTCTTCTGTATTTGTTGTCTCTGCTGTGAGATTTGGCATTCTGAAAGGAGTTATTTTATATACAATCACATTTTTTTTTATATATATATGTCTTTTCCTTCTCTATGTAACCTTATCTCTGATTTCCTTTCGTTTTCCTTTTGCAACTGTGTTTTAGTTGACTGTCATTCGTCTTTAAAATATAAAATAATTGTTATTTGAAATAAATAAAATATTCAAAGGTTAATAATAGAGTTCTGTTATTTCCCCAATACTCTTTTTACTATTCATTAATGATCTTTTGTGTTATTTCTTCAAATATCTGATTTTTTTTTTTTTGCAATAGCTCTGCCCTTTACAACTTCCCATGTTAATATCTATTCTACTTAACCAACAGTAAATAGCAGTTTTGAAAGAAGTGGTCGTGGAGCGACAGATTGCTGACATTTCTTGTAATTCTACTCAAATCAAGTAAAAAAAGTATGATAGTTTTCAATTTCTCTCAAATTTAATTTCATCGCCCCTCCGACGTAATCTGTAACACAATTCTTCTTCGAAAGCATAATTCGAATCTCCTCTTGTCCTTCATAATTTTTGGTTTTCTTGTCATAGTTTTTCTTGGAAAGATCAGATTGTTCTTCTCGCTATACCATCTTTAAAAAAGTTCAATGTTCTGTGTCCCCTGTGTTTAGTCATTTTGAAATCACATTGATAAAACAATATTGAAATGTGAGACTTACTTCAGATCTGTCAAAATTGATTCTATCCCACAGACCATATATATATATATATATATATATATATATATATATATATATATATATATATATATATATATATATATATATATATATATATATATATATATATATATATATATATATATATATATATATATATATATATATATATATATATATATGGAGTGTCCCACTCGCTCTCGGCCCCAGATATGCCCTTATAGTTATCAAAGTATCAAAGTAATGTTCATAAGTTAAATACATTTACCGTAAACAAACCTTGGTGCTGATATTACAACAAATGTTGGAATTTATCCCCATTACCATCAAGTTATGCCTTCACACGCTTTTCCATGTTACGGAAGGTGGACACCAACAAACTGGGAGTCAAAGTATCAATTGCCTGTCAAATTTTGTTTTTTGGCTAACATGACAGTACGTAGCTTGTTGCGATACTCATTCCCATTCAGCATTCTCCATAATAAGACCATAAATCTGATAGGGTAAAGCCCCTTAAAAATGACCCAGTCTTCAAAGAAGGAGTCAATTTCGTACATGCTAACGTTGAACATGTGACAAGGGGCTCCACCCTGCTTAAAATAGCCAGTACAGAAGTCCTTGTTATCCAAATGATTACGGACATATCCATTGAAGATATTCATATGACCAGTACTTATATATATATATATATATATATATATATATATATATATATATATATATATATATATATATATATATATATATATATATATATATATATATATATTATGCAGGGTGGATGCTAATTATACAGACAAACTCTAGGATCTTATTAAATACGCTGTGCTGAGTAAATCATGTGTAATGAACCTTGTTCAAGAAATGCACGGTTGAGGAGATATATCCCACGCACTTCCCGATGTTTATGTGGGTACAGAACAAACCGAATTACCCATTTATTTTAATATTTATTGCATAACCATAATTAGTTCAATATCCCAGTTCAAATCACTGAAGGTGTTCAAAGTGTGACACTTCTGACGCGATGCAGGCTTCACACTTCTAAACATGGGAATACGTTCAATACGGGCCAATGAGACACACCGTGGAGACGGGCAAGGGTTCTGGAGCTGACCCGTTAGTTCCTTGTAACGTCCCAGAGAATAGCGTCCTCCTTTGCAGGTATCCGAACAATACGGGGCCGTTCACGCTCAATTGTGTAGAGGTATCAGATGTCCGCTTTCACTCCCCCTTCCCGAAGGTGATGGGTTGTCGTTTCTTAGAATACGTTTCCCGATACAATCTTGCTACCTCGCGGTCGTTCCCGTTCATTCGCCCATACGTATGTAACATTTTAGTTTGTTGACTTTATGGAAAACGTACCAATGTCACTGATTCAATACCGGTATTCTGTGATATTAGTAAACCTTATCCTCACTTATGCCATTACTGTTAGGAAAGATACCTTCCTATTGGCTTTACCAAGCGTTCTGTAGTGCTGCCAAACGTATTATCACAATTTTAAAATGGTTAATAATTGCTCATCAGGTATACACAATCTTACGCTTATCGAACGTTCGACTCATCCACCAGTTGCCACATATCATGTATATCTACACGGGTGTGTATCTCTGTTATCTCCTTAACCGTGCATTTCCCGACCTAGATTCATTAAAGATGATTTGACCAGCTTTGCCTATTTAATAAGTTCCCAGGGTTTGTTGTTATAATTAATATCCACCCTGTTTATATACCCAATTGATCTTGTGGAAACGCCACTTTTATTCCTACTCAAATAATAGTAATAATAATAATTAAATTTTAAAATGTGACATAAACTTCAGTCAAGGAGCAGATATCTCTGTACAGAAATAATCAGTTTTCTTTATGCAAGATTTTGGCTTCGTTTTTTGTTTTTGTTTTTGTTTTTATACTGATACCAATACTTATAAAACTTTCAAATACCGATACTAGCCGACACCGATACTTAACGCCATTCCTGTATATATATATATATATATATATATATATATATATATATATATATATATATATATATATATATATATATATATATATATATATATATATATATATATATATATATATATGTATATATATGTATCAGGTCATGTCGGCCTTTAATTTGACCATGTTTCCGACTTTCCTCCCAACTCTGGTGGAACAATGGTAGGCCTCTGGCCTTTGCCCACCAGAGGAGAAATAAAAAAAAAATAAAAAAATAAATATATATATATATATATATATATATATATATATATATATATATATATATATATATATATATATATATATATATATATATATATATATATATATATATATATATATGCGAAATAAATCAGACAATAATATAATTTTAATAACAATAGATTTTATTATTCAGTATATAGGTTACCATTTACCATTGCCATTTTGATTTCGCATTTGCAGTTGCTGAGATAAGAAAGATCTGATTCTTAAATGTAACAAAATGTACCACATGTACCAAAACAAATGTACATTCTTCTTACATTCTTAAATGTAACAAAATATAATTACATGTGAAACTCTTAAATCGAGTATTTGGAATTTAAAATATGAAAAATAGAAGTATTTATTCCTTAAATTATAAATAGAAAAATTATAAATGAAAGTATTTAGTTATTAAATTATATATTGCTTTTCAAATATCCGCTTATTGGGGCATGTGGTTCTTTAATCTTGAATTGGTTTGGGTAATTTTGTGCTTTGAGACGTGTTGACTTTTAATCATTAAAGTATTTAAAGTACCTCTATCACTCCATTTAAAATAGTTTCCTTTTCGGCTTGTGACTATATATATATATATATATATATAATATATATATATATATATATATATATATATATATATATATATATATATATATATATATATATATATGAACCGACCGGGGCCCCGGCCCCGGCCAACCCCGGCCATTTTTACTGACCCCGGCCCCGGCCAAAAATCAGGGAAAACCGGGGTTAAAATGGCAAATTATACTTAAATTTTTTTTTTTTTTTTAAATTTTCAACCGATTCTGCTGAAACTTTCAGTTATATAGATTTTTTACCGGTAAGAAAAGTCCATTTCTAGCGTTTTTCCGAGTCTATAACGGTTAAAAGTTTTTTTTTTTTTTTTTTTTTTTTTTTTTTTTTTGAAATTTTACCCTTTTTTAAATTGAATGGCGGTGCCAAACCACTTTTTAGAATGAGCTGAAAATTGAACTATTTATTCAAAATTAAATGGGATACAAAAGTCTCTAATAGACTTTTGTTCCCAGAGTTATAGAAAAAATGTTATAAGCCAAAAACTGACCAACTATAGAAAAAAAAAAATTTTTTGAACTAAAAAAATCCACCTTTTCAGACAAAATTTTTTTTAAAAAAAATACAACTATGACATTCCTATTTTTGGTGTGTATAGAGGAGGGGTGGGGCTACAAATTCCTCTATGTACTTTATTCGATGACATTCGTTGGTTTTGATATATAGCCTTCAAAAAGGTCCATTTTTGGCCAAATTTCAAAAATTCCCAAAGTTTGAGAGGCTATATCTCGCTTCAAACAAAGAGCATTTAAATATGCACTAAATAAATATTGTTGCCCTGCCCTCTTCTAAACAATATTCACAAATAAAAAAAAAAGTAGGTAGCGTTTTTTATAAATAATTTTTTCCTCCAGAAGGGTACGATTTTTGCAAATTTTTTTTCAAGTGCTTATATAACTTTTTTCTAGACGTGATATCAAAAACCTATTCCCACCAATGCAAGAAATTGGGGCAAAGGTATTCAGCTAAATTTTCAGCTCATGTGGACCAGTGGTTTGATCCAGTTATTCATTTTTTTCAACTTTGGGTCCAAATAAGTTTCAAACCGTTATAGACTCAAAAAAATGCTCGAAATCAACTCAGAACTTCGTGAAAAAATTCACATACTTTGAAAATTTCAGCTCAATCAGTCAAATAATAATAAAAAAAATTTCAAACAAAATATAAGAAAATTAAGATTTTTTTTCTTCTCAGTTTCTTTTGACCGCTCCTTTTCTGCTAGTGAATGTTCATCTTTGTGTTTTGATTTTAGATACTCCAATAAAGATTTGGTTGAAATTTTTTTACTTGTAGCACCCGGAGGTTCTCTTCTAATTTTCTGACTGCAGATGTTAACATTTAGCTATTTCGAGCCTATCCTGAAACATTGTAAAGTATTCAAATACTGCAGAAGCTGATCTTTTAGCCATATTGACTGAAAGTATAAACAAAATAATAATTTTTAAATAATGCAGCTAAATGATACAAGTTTGATACATGGCAATAAAATAACAATGATATGTATAAATACAGGTTAAATTGATAATTTTATATCTTAAATTTTTTCAAACTTTACCTTAGGGTCTTACTTAAGTAAACCTGTTGAATCACTATTATGAATTAGAATATTTGTTTTTTTTAATTTTTGTTCTTTTTTTAAACTTTAACTATACAAAACTGTAATTTTTTGATTTTTTTTTTGAGAAAATGCATATAATCATTAATTTAAGTGAATGTTGGCTATTCTACTCCTTCCTTACAATTAAATAAACCTTATATCTAATTTTCTTAACCTTAAATTTCAGTGCTTTTGACCTCTTTACAAATTTTAGGAAACCCCGGCCAGAACCCCGGCCCCGGCCAAATTTGGGTGACCCCGGCCCGGCCCCGGCCCCGGCCAAATTCCAACCCCGGTCGGTCCCTATATATATATATATATATATATATATATATATATATATATATATTATATATATATATATATATATATATATATATATAATGTAAAATGTTTGAAGCATGCTCACTATAGTAGTTAAATTTCCTTTTAATAGTGACCAGAGTGATCTTGCTGAAATTCGGAAATTAACAGGAGTGTGCCCTCAACAGGACATTCTCTTTCTAGCACTAACACCTAGAGAGCATCTTACATTTTATGCTAGAATTAAGGTGAGGCTATTAATATCTATGTAAACTACGTCAGTACTTTAGCTTATTCATTGAATTGGAAGAATTTTTCTTGTAGTTTAGTTTTTTAATTATAATTTTCAAGCATTTTGCAGTAGTTACTTGTATACATTCTTATTATTCTTGTTATAATTTTAGATACGTCTTTTAGGCATTAGCAGGATTTTTTAGCTAAATTGCACCTTCGGTTTGTTTATATATTATATATATATATATATATATATATATATATATATATATATATATATATATATATATATATATATATATATATATATATATATATATATATATATATTACTTATCAATAAATTAAAATGCACTAATTACCCTCGCACTCTAAGAATATATTTAACTATTCAAAACCATTCAGTAAAACGATAAAAAGGAAAATAAATTATGACGTTTTAAGAAAAAAAAGTCAAAATGTGTAAAAATTAAGTAGATGGGTTAAAACAAAGTGAAACGTTTCGAAGCTAAATGGTTCCTTATTCATTCACTATTGAATAAGGAAACATTTTGCTTTGAAACGTTTCTCGTTTGTTCTAACTCTTCTACTTAATCTTTACGTGTTTTAACTTTTTTTGTTAAAACATCTTAATTTCTTTTACTTTTTATCGTTTTATTGAATGGTTTTGAAGAGTTTAATATATATATATATATATATATATATATATATATATATATATATATATATATATATATATATATATATATATATATATATATATATATATATATATATATATATATATATATAATGTACCGAGTCCAGGTTTAAAGGCCGCATGAGAGTCCAAATTCAATTGGAATTATTTTTAGTAAGTTTTTGTAGTTTTAGCGATATATATATATATATATATATATATATATATATATATATATATATATATATATATATATATATATATATATATATATATATATATATATATATATATATATATATATATATATATTTTTTTTTTTTACCTTCTCACCCCCTGACCACCCCGTGTTGAGGCGGCCACACTTCGCTAATGAAGCTTCCTGCCGCAGTCAGTCTCGTCCAGAGATCCTTCAAAGAAGTGATGCCCCAGAAGATTTTGGGGCGAGAGTTGGAAGGACAGCGTAATAGAAAGTGTTTCACGGTCTCCGGGGCCATTCCGCATCTAGTACAGGTGGAAGATGCTGCCTGGTTTATTTTAAATTCATGTTTGTAATGTTGTAGGTTTGGGTGGTGCCCGCATCTCAATCTTGCAAGTGAGGTTTGTAAGTGTCTTGGGAGGTTGTTGAAGTCGGGGTTTATTTCGGGGGGGGGGTTCGTTTAGTGTGTTGTTTGGAGGTCTGTTGATCATGTATGAATGTGTTAGTTGAGTGTGTATATGTTTGGTTTTTGTGGTATTGAGGGGAGGAGGGGGGATGTGATTTAGGATCTGTTTGTAAAAGGCGCCGGTGGACGATGGAGGCTGTGTTAGTCTCTGTGGGGTAGGTTGGAGGAGAGTATTGTGACATGGGTGTGTGGGTAGACGTGTTTTTGCGTAAAATTGGGTGCCTATCATTTCGAGGTGATTCCTTATAGGTAGTATCTTGGTTTCGTTATGTAGGTGTTGTTGAGGGGTTGTGCGTGTGCAGCCGGTGATGGTGCGAAGGGCTTTGTTTTGCGTTATTTGGAGTGTCGTTAAGTTTTGGTCGGAGAGCAGAGGGTGCCAGACAGGGGAGGCGTAGTTAATGGTGGGGCGTATAAATTGTTTGTAGATTGCAATTGAGGTTTGTATGTTGTTGTTTATGTCTGTGTTGGCCACTGTTTTGAGGATGTTGAGTTTTCTGTTTGCGGCTGAGGTGATATTTTGAATGTGCTTGGAGAAAGTGAGGTGAGTGTCAAATGTTAGGCCAAGAATTTTTGGGGTTTTGTTGAGGGGAATGGGGGTGTTGTTTAGTAGGACTTGTGGGTGGGTGTTGGATATGTGTTTGTCTGTTGTTATAAGGGTTATGGAGGATTTGTTTGGGGATGCCGTCATCCTGTTTTCTGCTAGCCAAAGATTGGAGTTGTGTTATGTAGTCTTGTGTGAGAGATGTTGCGGTGGTGAGGTTTTTGTGAGTGGTGGTAATAGTTATGTCGTCTGCGTATGATATGCGGGTGAAAGTTGTTTGGGTTGAGGGAGGTCTACTGTGTACAGGTTGAATAGAGTGGGGGAGAGTATGGCTCCTTGCGGAACTCCGTTCCTTAAGTTGATGGTACGTGATTTATGGCCGTTTTGTTGTATTTGGGCGGTTCTTCCTAATAGGAAGTTGGTTAGCCATTTCTTAGTGTTTGTTGGGATGTTGGATTGGAGGATTTTATGGATAAGATTATGTTTCGGGACAGTATCGAAGGCTTTGTTTATGTCAATTGCTATTAGTATAGTTTTGTGATAAGGCTTATGGTTTAGTCCGTTTATTATAGGTTGGATGACGTTGGTAAGTGCAGTGGTGGTGGAGTGGTTGGGTTTGAACCCGTGTTGGAAGTTTTGTTGTTGGATGAATTGGAGGATAGAATTTAGGATTAGTTTTTCAAGAAGTTTTGAGATGGTGGATAATAGGGAGATTGGGCGGTAGGAGGAGGGGTTTGAAGGGTCTTTGCCCGGTTTTAGTTTAGGGATGATTAATGCTTTTTTCCATTGGGGGGGGATATAGTTGAGTTGGATGGATTTGTTGAAGATGGAGGTTATGTATGTGATTGTGTGGTAGGATAGGTGTTTTAGGTGAATATTTGATATGTTGTCTGGTCCTGTTGCTGGAGAGTTTTTGATAGTTTTAATGGTGTTTTGAGTGTTTGTGGGTGTGATGGCGTTTAAGTTGTTTTGGTTGTTGCGTAGCTTTTTCAGTTTTTTATTATTTTCCTGTTTTGTGGGTGGGTAGGTAAGCTACTTTGCTTAGCGAAGTGTGTGGCCAGTAGGTTGATGTGTTGTTTGGGAGTTAATGGGGTTTGTGTAGTGGGATTGGTTGGAGTTTCGTGAGTGTGAAGTGGGTTGTTTTTTGCGTTGTGGATTGTGTGGATTGTTTTCCAGACTCTTTTGCTGTTTGTGTTGTCCAAGTTTTTGATGAGGAAGTTTTGGTAGTTGTTGGTTGTGTGAGTTTTTATTTGGGTCGATATTTGATTGTTTAGTGTTTCTATTTGTGTTTTGGTGAGTTGTGTGGGGTTGTTTTGGCGTTTTAGTGCGTTCCTTTGTTTTATGAGAGAAGTGATTTCGGGGGAGAGGTTAGGTTTGTATTTTTTAATGTGGCCTTTAGGGATGTAGATGTTGGCTGCTTTCTGGATTGTGTGGGTGAGATGTTGAATAGCTGATTTGAGGGAGGATATGTTTGTAATTTCGTTTGTTGTGAGGTTTTCGTCTATGTAATTGGAGAAACCGGTCCAGTCTGCTTTTTTGTAGTTGGTAAATGTAGTTTTAGATTTGTGAGTGGGTTTGTTTTTGATGTGGTATTTTATGAATTATTGGTATGTGGTCGGAGTTTAGATCGGTTTCGGTGGTCCAGTGTAGAAGAGGGTGAATGTTTGAGGAGCAAAAGGTGATGTCAGGTGATGTGGGGGATTGGTTGGATTGCGGGGGGATTCTGGTATGGAGGTTTTTGTTGTTAAGTATGTTGAGATGTTCCAAGTGTTCGATGATGTGTGTTCCTCTTTGGTCGGAGGCTTGGTTTTTGTACCAGGTCGGGTGGTGGGCATTGAAGTCTCCGCATAATAGGAGATTAGGGAGGTTTGTTATTGTAGTAAGGTTAGGTAAGTAGTTTGATGGACAGTGTGTGGAAGTATGGTGTGGTATGTACAGGTTTACTAAATTGTGCGAAGTTTTATTTAATTCTATTGAGAAGGTTTGGATTTTAGATATGTTGTCAGATTGCGTGTTTGCATGTTGAGAGGATGTGTTGGAGTAATTAATAGAGTTGTGGATGAGAGTTAAAAGTTTGTGATGGTTGGGTTTGTGTTGGGAGTAGATGGAGTCGTATTTGTAGAAAGTAGGGGGGAGTTGGTTTGTTGGAAGGTGGGCTTCTTGTATAAGCGCAATGTGGATGTTGTGTTTGTGTAGGAATGTTTCTAGTTCTTTGTGTTTGTTGTGGAGGCCGTTTATGTTGATTTGTAGGATATTTAGTGTATAGATGTGGGAATTACGATTGATAGGGTTTAAAGTGGTAGGGGGGGTGCAAATTTGACAATTCCAATTGTGGTTTGTAGGTGGGAGTCTTTGAAATGGGGAGCATTGTCTGTGGATCCACTTGTGACAGTTTTTGCATTTTATGGAGTCCCTTCTGACTATTTTGTTGCAGATCGGGCATTGCCAGATTACAGGCCCCGGATTTTCCTCTATGTCGCCGGCTTTAAGTAGGAGGAGGAGGAGATACGCCAGCCTAATCTCCTCCTGAAATGGAAAAAAGGAGAAAGTATAGTAGGAGAGTGTTGAGAGATAGATTTGAAAGATCTCGGATTTCTCCGGACTGCGGCGAGGAGAACTTCCTTCGCTTGTGACCCCAAGCTTGCTCGGGGTGGGGGGGGGTGAAAAGGCTTTGCAGCAGCATCCTGCGGTGCTTCTGTATCTGAAGTCCAGCTGGATACTGATGTCGGTCTTGCCGCGTGAAGGCACCTTTTCTGAAGACCTATATATATATATATATATATATATATATATATATATATATATATATATATATATATATATATATATATATATATATATATATATATATATATATATATATATTTTATTTTTTTTTTTTTTTATTTTTTTTTATTTTTCATATATATATATATATATACAGAGGTGGGCATCGTTACATGAAATTGGGTAGCGTTACCGTTACTCGTTACTTGAGAGAAAAGGTGTAGCGTTACCGTTACATCGTTACATTTTAAAATCCTTTGAAGCGTTACCGTTACTCGTTACTGTAACCCCGTTACATGTAACGCGTTACTTTTGGTCAGTTTCGGGCTTAATTATTAGTTTACAGTTTTCGCACATGAACATATGTATACATATTTACTGCTGACGATTAAATCATTGGATTAACTAACAGTTTTTAAACTTTTATTCAAAAAGTGCAATTTATATTACTATCATTGACCAAATAATATAAATATAGTTTTTAAAATTGTTATATATATTTTAAGTTTCATTATATAAATTTAGTGCAATAAATGATATACATTTATGGAATTTAGTGATACAATATTATCCATACTTTGAAATTTTTTTATAATTTACTTTATTAATAAACGTAGAAGATTATCTGAATTGTGCTTCACTTTGAACCCTAGTTAGCCGATCTTCTTTCAACATTGTTTAATTTTATTGGACGGTATGCAAAGTATTAAGAGTAGATATTATTAATATTAATAATGATAATGGTAATAATAAAAAAAATTGACAGTAATAATGTATTGTAAAGTTAGGTAATAATAATAATAATAATAATAATAATAATAATAATAATAATAATAATAATAGTAATAATTAAGATCTATTTAAACAGTTAATCACTTAATAATAAATGATAATAATTTTCAGTAACCATATTGAGCATAAATAAAATTAAAAAAGAAAGACATAAGGATTTTATTTATAGTAACTTAATATATATATATATATATATATATATATATATATATATATATATATATATATATATATATATATATATATATATATATATATATATATATATATTATACACATCACCACCCCTCACGGGCAAAGCCCTATTCAAGGAGGGGGTGTTAAAAGAATAAAAAGGAAAGTAAATAGAGTACAAAATCCAGAAAATAAAAACCACCCCTACAGTACCCACCTAACGCAAATTTCTCAGGTGAGCACAGACGTGGGCTTTAAAGAAATTGAGATTAAATTCAGCAGGAAATTCAGAAGATGGAAGAGAAGTTCCACAAGAACAGAGGTGGCAGGAAAGAAAGAGGCACCACAGCGGACAAGCCTGGAGTTGCCTATGTCCACGCAAAATTGATGCGCGGACATTGCACCCCTTGTGCTGCGAGGACGCCATAAAGGTGGAGGTACACGGGTGGATAGTTCCCTCGAGCATTTGCCGCTGTAGTACCTATAGAAAAGAGACAAGGCACGAACATCACGTCGCAAAGATAAAGAATCAAGAGAATTAGAAAGAGCGGGACAGTTTATAAGTCTTTTAGCCTTTGACTCAACCCTATCCAAAAGACGGGTGAAACCTGAGCCACCCCAGATATGAGAGCAGTACTCCATACAAGGAAGGATGAGACCCTTGTATAATTGGAGTAACTGCGAGGAAGAAAAAAATTCTCGCAGTCTAAACAGAACTCCCAGCTTCTTTGAGGCCACCCTAGCAACCATTGTGATGTGAGGTTTCCAAGACATTTTTTTGTTTATGTGAAGGCCAAGGATGTTTATATTGTCAACAGGAGAGACGGGAGAACCATCGAAAGAAATAGAAAAGTTAGGAGGTGTCTTTGAGAGAGAGATTTCTAGAAGTTGAGTTTTTTAAAGAGTTGAATTTCACAAGGTTGAGACGACCCCACTGGGAAATTCTATCCAGATCTGCAAGAATGGAATCGGAAAGATGAAGACGAGAAGCAACTCTAGATGCAAAGGAAGGAGCAGATTTGAAATGAGTAGAAGAATGGAGGGTTGAGTCATCGGCATATGAATGCATAGGGTTAGATATGAACAGCTGAGAAGATCATTAATGAAAAGTAAGAATAGAGTAGGAGACAAGACAGAACCCTGAGGAACACCACTATTGACAGGAAAGGAAGAAGAAGTCGCTCCATCAACAACAGCTGAAATGGAACGATTAGAAAGAAAACTAGACATAAGTAAGCAAAGAGAAAGGAGGAGGGAGCTTGGAAAGCAGTGACGCATGCCATACCCGGTCAAATGCCTTAGATATGTCAAGCGCCACCACACAAGTCTCCCCATGGTCCCTAAGGGCAGAAGACCATAGAATCTGTGAGATAGGAAAGTATATCACCAGTAGACCTCGAACGACGAAAGCCATACTGATGATCAGAAAGAAGGAATGAGATTCCAGATGATCTAAGAAGTGAGAGTTAAGAAGGGTTTCAAAGATCTTAGACAGAATACAAGTGAGAGCTATAGGGCGATAGTTGGAAGGATCAGAGCGGCTACCTTTCTTTCGGAATAGGTTGGACTATTGCGCGCTTCCAACACTGACGGAAAGTACTAGTATTGAGGCATAGAGAGAAAAGTTGAACGAGGGACGGAGCCAAGCTCAGAGGCACACTCCCTTAAAACTCGGGGAGGAATGCCATCCGGGCCGCTTGCCTTTCCTAACGTTCATAGACTTCAGAAGCCCATGCACCTGGTCAAATGAAATCACAGGCAAAGGCATGGGACCTCTGAGAGGAGAAGAAGTAGGAGGAGGATTGCCGGAGTCGTCCAGGGTAGAATTAGAGGAGAATAGGAGGCCGAAGAGATTAGCCTTTTCAGTTGGAGTGTTAGCAACAGAACCATCAGAGAAATAAGAGGAGGAAAGGAAGATTTACAGAAATTGTTGGAGATGTTTTTGGCAAGAGGCCAGAAAGATTTTTCAGTAGGAGAATTTTGAAGCTCAGCACACCTTCGTTTGGTGAAAGTCTGCTTTGCTCGTCGAAGAATATCCCTGCAACGATTCCGATCTGAATGAAAATTGGCTAGAGTGATAGGAGAAGGAGAATTTTTCCACTGTCGATACGCAATGTCTCTAGCCTGAATGGCACGAGAACAAGCACGATCGAACCATGGATTTTGAGGAGAGAAGGATTTAGTTGAAGAAGGAATGAACCTGCTCATCCCATCAACGATTACGGCCCCCACCTTATCGGCAGAGACCGAAGCGTCTCCAGAGACAAAGCAGTCACTCCAGGAATAGTTAGCGTAGAAGCAACGCAAAGCCCCCCAGTTAGCCCGATCAAAGTGCCAGAAGATACGCTTAGGGCAGGGTGGAGCAGTTGGAGAGAAAGCATGAAAATTAAGACAAATTAGATTGTGGTCGGAGTTACCAATAGGTGCGAAGATAGCATATTTATAGAGAGAAGGACTAGTAGTGAAGCATAAACCAAGAGTGTTCAAGAATTGGTTGGGACGATCTGGAATGTGTGTTGGTTCTTTAATCAGTTGCTCTAGATCGTTGAGAATGCTGAATGATTCGGCCTCCTCTCCCCCTGAATCGGTATGAGAGGAACCTAGCCATTCAGTGTTGTGTACGTTGAAATCACCTAAATAGTGGACCTCAGTATTTGGATGCGAAGATGTAACAGTCTCGTGAGAAGTATTTAGGTACTCAAAAAAGGTAGAAAAATCTGTTCTATTAGGAGAACAGTAGCAGAAGCACAAGATTATTGAAGTCGAAGTTAGGAGATTCAAGATTCACAAGACGTGTTATATATATATATATATATATATATATATATATATATATATATATATATATATATATATATATATATATATATATATATATATATATATATATATATATATATATATATATATATATTTAAAAATCTTGAAAAATTAAAATTCGTTTCCATAAAAATAAACAAAAATGTCAACACAGTGGAGTTTCGTGTGTAGGATGTAACGAGTAACGGAAAAACCCGTTATAATTTGTAAAAATGGGGTAGCGTTACCGTAACACCGTTACATTTTAAAACCCTTTGAAGCGTTACCGTTACTCGTTACATTTGTAACGCCCGTTACGTAACGCCGTTACATGTAACGCGTTACTGCCCACCTCTGTGTATATATATATATATATATATATATATATATATATATATATATATATATATATATATATATATATATATATATATATATATATATATATATATATATATATATATATATATATATATATATATATATATATATATATATATATATATATATATATATATATATATATATATATATATATATATATATATATATATATATATATATATATATATATATATATATATATATATGAGTTCTGGTTTGACGCATGGCGTAGACTGTTTTATTCTCATGCTAGAACGAGGGTGCGATATTTCGTGTCTCTTGCGTTTGAACACATTAAAATTTGTCTCATGTTGAGAAATGTTTGTGTAATATAATATGGGATGCAGTCTCTACTCGGTATTCATTCTTTCTTTAAAACCTTCCAATGGTATCTTATACAACATAATTTTTCCCCTGAAAAAGAGAGAGAGAGAGAGAGAGAAAAAAAACCACACACACACACTTTCATGCTTAATTTTTGAGAAAACGTGTGATTTTTTCCCCAAATCTACCAATAGTTTCTCCCTGTTAAATAATAATAATAATAATAATAAAAATAAAAATAAAAATTTTTATGATAATAATAATAACAATAATATTAAAAATATTTTTAATAATAATAATAATAATTAAATATAACAGTCTTGTTTGTTTTTCCTCACCGCTTTCAGTAGAATTTTTTTCTTTTACTCTTGTTTGGTAATGGTAAATGTAAAACATTTTAGGGTGTTCCTTCCAACCTGATAGAAAGCAAAGTTACTGAAATGCTTCGAGAAACGGATCTCTTTTCAAAGGCTGACTCCAAAGCTGATGATCTTTCAGGTATTTTAAAGACTTTAGAATAAAATTTTAAATTTCCTTTAAAAATTAAGAGTGTCTTTCTCAGCGTTTGTATGTGCTTTCTAAAGTTATATAAATAAACGAACCACAATATTTTTTTTTTTTTTTTTTTTTTTTTAAATTGGAAATTTTTTTATTTGTTTTTAATTAATCGTAGGTGGTCAGAAACGAAAATTATCAGTAGGAATTGCTTTAATCGGAGACCCCAAAATTGTGTTTCTCGATGAACCAACTGCAGGTGTCGATGCTTACTCACGTAGGAATTTATGGTCGCTTCTGAAGAAACTTAAACACGATAAGGTTTGAAATATATATATATATATATATATATATATATATATATATATATATATATATATATATATATATATATATATATATATATATATATATATATATATATATATATATATATATATATATATATATATAGAGAGAGAGAGAGAGAGAGAGAGAGAGAGAGAGAGAGAGAGAATTTCTTATGAATTCTGCTTTTATAGGTTCTTGTTCAATATATAACTAGATAATTATTTTGATTTTGAACATATATTAAGAGATATTAATTAATGTTCGAAATCAATCTCATTGTTAATTAAATACTGTTTTACGAGTATTAAGCAGATAGATGAAGAGAGGTTGAAGGAGTTAGGAATGTTCTCAGTTGAAAGGAGATTTCTCAGAGGGGATATGATACAAGTTTACAAAATATTTGCATCTGACAGTAATACAGAGATTGAAAAATACTTTATAGTGGACCATAGAAGAGTAACTAGAGGACATGATAAGAAAATTAAAAAGAAGCCATGCCATCTCGATCTAAGAAAATACTCTTTCAGTAATAGAGTTGTTAATTTTTGGAATGACTTGCCACAAGAGTTGGTTGACTGTGATTCTCTTGTCAAATTTAAAAAGGAGCTAGATAGATATATGGATGGTTTAGGTATTATATAATATAACTTGACTAAGCCAAATTGGTGGGTATATATGAATTTTTAGATCAGCAGATCAACCTATGACTAAGCCTAATGGCAGTTTTTTGTAGTGGGTGATGTTCATTGAATATTGCATGTATAATTGGACTTGGTTTTACTTTTATCTTTGCATGAACTGATAACTGGGGATGGGATAGACCTAGCCTTTTGTGCATGTATTAGTATTGTTAGTGTTATTATTTGTTTGGACTGGGACAGTCTCGATAGGCCCTTGTGGCTTCTAACTGTCTCTATTTTCCTATGTTCCTAAAGGTGATTTTGTTAACAACCCATTTTATGGATGAGGCAGACATATTAGCAGAACGAAAAGCAATTATTACAAAAGGGAAACTTCTTTGCTACGGCACTTCCATGTTTCTCAAAAATAAATTCGGAATCGGATATCATTTAACGTAAGTAGTTCATAGCTTAATAAAGCTTTTCTTTTATGCTGCTCGAGCCTTTTATGATAAATATCTGTGAAGTTTCAACCAGCCTTTGACAAGTCAAATACCTCTTTTCGCTTGGCATTTGTCACGAACTCTCGTATTATATATCATAAACTAAGACTGTTGCATTCAGGTTTCTACAGAAAAATATTTTTTGACTTTTAACTATTTTTTTTTTATTTTTTTTTGTTTATTTATAAATTTAATATCTTTCTTTTAAACATTGTTTTGCTACATTTTTACGTGTGTATGCTAACTATTTAATATTATGTAAAAATATTCATTTTATTAATAATAATTATACTTTAAGAGAGATAATGTTGCTCAGATGATATTTGGCCATTAAGGGTTACAACAAACTATTCTAACTCTTAAATTGTTTTACTTCAATCCGTTACTATTCGACTTCCAATGCATTGCATTTATGCAGTTTATTTAACTTAACCTCATACAATTAATAAAGATTATATAAACAGTAATCATTCACCCACTCAAATAACTAGACAACTTTCAACATAGTTTTCTTTTTAAAATTTTTCTAATTCTAGTTTCAGTTTCTTTCAGAAAAAGTCTTATTCTCTTTACCATAGTTTTTACTTCGCTTAAAACTCTGCACCTTCTCTTGCTTGTCCATTTATTCAAAATTTTAATATATATTATTTGGAAGCAAAATAAGGAATTCAAACCTTAAATCGTATAATGTATTAAAGTTTTTAACATAATTATTCACATTATTTGAAATACCATCTCATTTATAATAATAAGGAAAAAACGTTTCTCATCTCTAAATTACACTATAACTATATCCTTTTGATCTTAGCAAATTTTCATAAAGAATGAACATTGCCAGCTTTGAAAAATTAATTTCTTATAATGTAACTCTATAGTACAGTACTTTCATATACGTTTTAAAGACGATATTTTGTATTGATTGCAGTGTCATTTTATTTTTACATTTTTTCGATCATAGCCCGTAGCTTGAGGTTTTCTTACTACTAAGATGATAATCTTTATTTACTTGTTGCTTGTCCTTGTTCATAAGCTAATAATTATACATTCAGAAGTAGTTAAAGAATATAAAGGAGGGAAAGGGATGACTAATCTTGATTGAATGTAGCATTAAAGATAATAATCGAACACTCACTCGTGCTTTGCTTTACTAATTTGATGCGAATATGTTGAAGTTTTTAATGTTAACTACCAATATGTGGACAATGGATTTGTATTCAAAAATTGTGCATTTATTATTATTAACAAACTGAAAAATAATATATATAATTATCTTTAAATGCGTAAAGTTTGAAGATTTGAGATTATCTCGAAATTAAGTATTTTGATAATGTAAAATATAAACTTGATGTATAAAATAGGAAGGATTAATAATTCTTTCTTTGTGGAGAATCTTTATTGTTATTTCGATATTGTATTCTAGTATGTCTTGTTATTTTCCTTTTAATATTCTTTCTTAATTATCTTGTTTATAATTTTAACTTATTTACGATTCCCGATCGAGGCTTTTTCTCAAGTTTATCTTTTTAGTATTAAAATCCTAAGTATAAATTAAGTTCTCCTTTTTTTTATAAATCTTAAAAACATCCTTAATACAATTATAATTTTCATTTACAATTATTATTATTTATTTATTTGTTTGTTTTTATTATTATTATTATTATTATTATTATTATTGTAATCATTATTTCTCTCATTGTTGCATTTTTTGTCGTTATTTGTTTTTTTTATTGCTATGTATTTATATATAACCTTATTAGATTTATTTGATTTGACGTATGCATTGCTAACAATAAAATACATATTTTTGTATGTGAATATAAATTGTGTGAAATGATGAACTCGTAGGGGGAACTCTTTACCCCAACAGGCCTTTTCATTTAAAGGATAATAATATATTTGTATTTGTAATTTGTATATTATTGTAAATATATTTCTTTTTTGCTGAATAAATGTTTTGTGATACTAATTTATTTTTATTATTTTAAGACTTGTAATATCAGATTCTGATGATGCTGTGAAATCAGTTGAAAAGAAAATAAAAGGTATAATTCCTAACGCAGACATCATCAGACATTATGGAAAAGAACTTTCATTTATTTTACCTTCAACGTCCTCCCATCTATTTACGAAGCTTTTCAAAACTCTTGATAGTTCCATGGAAGACGCAGGTGTCAGTGACATTGAAAGTTATGGAATTTCTATGACAACTTTGGAAGAGGTTTGTATTTATTTCATGATTTAAATTATAAATGAAAGGAACTTAGAGGAACTCTTTGTATATGGTTTTTCAAAGTAGCAGTCGTTTTGATTTTCGTTTTTGCAAGTTAGGAAAAATTCTGAATATATAAGTTTTGTAGTTATTTTCTCTAATAAACAAGAGTGTGGCTGATATATCTTAATTGAACTAAATTTATTCTCAGTTCGTTTGTTAAAAGCAAAATTTTTTCTTGCATTTGTAATTGCTCTTAAAGATCCTCTCTGATTTTAGTATAACTGATAATTTAAACCAATTTGTTTGTTACTTCTTCCTCGTATTTCTAATTGAAGGCAGTGAAACATGATCTAAGAGGATAGGTTTCTGAAGACTTCTTCAAAAACTTTTCACGCCAACTTATTTGTTTGCGTTGATAAAGGTGCTGTTTTCCCTTGTGACATCGCAAGTTAATATCTTCTGGAGTAGTTCCACTCAGACATTTCCTTGAAAGGATGAAGTATAGGGTTTTCGCAAAGTAACTCTTGCTACCTCTAACTCTTCCTAATTCCTCTTTTCCCGTCGAACTAGAATATTTCTCCATTTAGCTTCGCTATTACAATGAACAGAAGCTCTTCTGAACTCATTATCGCATTCCTCCTCAGAGGAGAGCTCGTGTGACATCTTTCCACTTGGTCACATTAATTCTCTAGCCTCAGATTTAACCGCTATGCTCATTCTTACTTGTACTCCACTGGTAAAGTTTGGAATACAATTCTTTCTATTTTCCATGATTCCTTTTCATAATTCTTTAAAACGCTGTAAATCAGGACATGTCGGTCTTTTATTTGTTTTGATTTAGGCTTTTTTTTCAACTCTGGTGAATATTGTGGGTGTTCCGACATTTTTACTTGTGGAGATAAAAAAAAATATTAGAATTTTCAAAAATATTTTCCCTCAAACGAGCAAATTGTATTTAAATTCCTTCAAGGTATTTTCTGATTATTTATTTCACTTTATTCCATTGTTTTTTTTTTTTTTTTTTTTTTTTTTTTTTTTTTTTTTTTTAATTATAAAATAAAAAAACAGTTCGGCTTTTCTAATATTTAAATTCAAACTAATTTGCATTTTGACATTTTTCAACATTTTAATGATTATTTAACTTTATCAGCTTGATACAAAAAATTAAGAAAATTGCTTATGGAATTTATCTGAAATCCAAATTCTAAATTTTAATGACGCTGTAAAGATTAATTTTTAAGATTAATTGTATATTTTTTTTATGAAATAAATTAGTTTCCAATAACAGTAACAATAACAAAAACTTACAGGGATTTCTTATTAAACTGATCATACACTTTTTTTTGCATCTTCATTTTAACTATTATTTTAAGATTTATAAAATGATAATAGCATAAAAATTATATCGTATTAAATATTAAATATTATTTATTTCAATTCTTTTAAGTTGCTCAGTAATAGTGGAGCTTAACTGTTGATAAAAATTTTTTTTTTTTTTTTTTTTGTAATACAAGAAGAGGTTAATTCTACCAGCACCATCATTAGATGATGATTTAGCCATAAGTTCATTATTCTAAATATGTTGCCAGAAAAGCATATTAATCTAAATTATTGTTCTCTTTATTTAATCAATTTAAAGGTAGACAGACAGCAACACCATTTTAATCTCAAATTTCCCTTTATATATATTCTTTTTATGGCAGGAATATTTGTTATTTCTTTTCGTTAATTTCTATTGGAAGTGTTGAGACATTAAAGAAGTATAAGTTTTTTTCATAATATATATTTTAAGAAAATACAGTTCAAAATGTTCAATATTTTTCGCTTATTTTTTAATAGTTATAAAGGTTTATTATGGAGAAGTCCGTAATTCAGTACCGGTGTAATGTCAGGATATCTGAAAAGTTGTTTTATATTATATATTAACAAGGAATGCAAAATACTTGTAGCGGATAATATATGCTTTTTAGTAACTTGATTTAAAACTGAAATGTAGGAATTTTATTAATACCTGTATTTTATATTCCTTTTTAAGGTTTTCCTTGCTTTAAACGAAGAAGAAGAAGGTAAAATAAAGATTGATTCAGTTGAAAACATAGTCGAGAGCTAATAAGAACGATCAAAATCGATAATACATTCTCTTAAAAGTCCTTCAAACTAATACAGGGCGGGAAGATGAAAATTTCATCACAGATAATACAGAAGATTTTGATCTGGATCAAATTGTTGTAGAGTATGTTGTCATAAAGAAATATTTGCATAAAGTTTTGCATTTTTATTTTTATTATTAGTACTAGTATTAAATTTCATATTTTTAATTCAAAATCTAAGTTGTGTTATTTATATTTCAAGCAGATGTTGTTGTTTCTTAGTTCTAGAAGGAAAAAAAAAGCTTTAAATTAAGATGGATTATGTATTAAAAACAAAACATGACGCATTGAATATATATATAGTGACAAAGAGGAAAAAGAACAAACCACAAGTTTATGACCCCTCTAATGTTTGCATGATTTTGAAGCCTGTGCCATCAACATCACATATCTTGAATATAGGGGTGAATGACCACCCTATAAAAGGGGTGTAGTGTGAAGAACTTTTGAACTCGAATCGGAGCACACAACTTCTTATAAGCTTTTTTAGTAAGACATATAATGTGATCCTTCCAAGACATAGACTTAAAAATAAAACACCGTGAAAATTAAAAACAAACGAAGGTTTGAGTTGTATGTTTTCAAAAATGTTATAGGTGTGCAGAGAATAATATAGAATAGAAAAATGAAGGAATAAAAACAGCTGTGTTTTCTCTTCAAGGTTAGAATTCAAAAAAGACCGAAGGGTAGTTGCCCAAAAGCCACACTTCTAGCTGAGTTATTTCCAATCGGATAAGAAGTCTTTTAAAATGAAAGGAATAATGAAGAGTGGAGTCCTTGACATGTAAGTGAATTGGTGACAAAATGGTGGGAAGTCATTAATGAAAAGTTGAAAAAGTTAAGGATAGGACGGAACCCCTAAGAAATACCACTATTAATAGGTTTAAAGGACGAATGGTGGCTGTCAACAACAACTGGCTTTGGGCGACGGGAAAGGGAAATAAAGAATTTCATTAGGCAGAAAAATAGACACTGAAAGAGGAAGTTCAAAAATTGAAGCTTTTGTGTTAGACTCTATTGAGTGATTTCGTAATTTCTAGCAGAGGACCAAGAGTCAGGGATTTGGGAAAGATTACCATTTGAATGTCCCTTTCAGAAACCATACTATCGGTCGGAGGTGTGGTTAGATAATTTAAGAGGTTTTAAAATCATTCAAATAAGGGTAGACTCGAAAGCTATTGGGAATAATATTTAAATAAAATAACAATAATTAGAGGGGTGAAAGGGGGTCTTCCTTTATCAGTACAGGTTGAATGGAACGCCCATTTCCAGCAAGATGGAAAGAAATTGATAGATATACTATTGACTATAAATTAAATAGTTTCCCAAATCAGGATGCAAGCTCAGAAACTCGAAGTTTTAAGAATCGCAGGTGGTATTTAATCACTACCGTACACCTTAATATTAGAGAGACAGACAGAGAGAGCAGAGCAGAGCAGATCAAAAACTCAGTTATTAGAAGAAACAATATTAGGCAAATGATGTTGGAAGGAGTGAGGAGTAATATCACTACCAAAACAAAATGCTCAATAGAGCATTAGTTAGTTTTGATGTTTCCGAATAAATATATTTACAAAAAGTATTTACGGATTTACGAAAAGAAGTAAATTAGAAATGTTAATTGTAACAGAAGCTTAATAACTTTGTGAGATTGATGATAAAGTGGTTGAAAGATGCAAGTATTTGTCAGGCTATTGTAGTTGAATTCGTGAAGTGAG
>SEYY01022447.1:47500-55000 GCA_009176605.1 Armadillidium nasatum
TATATTTCGACTTACTCTCAACAATTTCCAATACTAGGACAGTAAAAAAACAAAGTTTGACTTCAGTACATATTTTTCTCCTGTTATGATTGGTTTTGTATTTACAATGATTCCAGCCGGACTTGTTATAGACTTTGTTTACGATCGAGAGGTAAGTATTGTATTAAATGAATCCGTTATGTTAATCTAGTTTAAAACTTAAATGTACTTGTTTAATTAACATTGTTTTTCTAAGTAACATTGTTTTTCATTTCTAAATCTATTTGCATTTAAATTATAATGGGGTCGGGGCGACCCCTTTTTGTTAGTTGATTGAATGAGCAAAGATTGCAGGAAAATCCCAAATCCCAAACAAATTCGCAACGAGGATGATTGAAAAGAGAGAGACGGTTTTCGGAATTTATTAACACCAATAAATTCTATTCACTCCAGGATGTTTACAGACCAGTACAGACAATAAAAGATTTCAAGAGATACAACTAAGACCCAGCCTAAGGTAACGTGATTGCAAAAAAGATATAAGTGGAAATCTTCCTTTTTCGCTAGAAAACCTTGGACATTCACAGGGCAAGCAGAAACGTAATTTGAAGCCGGTGGCTATGTTAGGACACTTGCGTCTTAACCAAAAGAAAATGTATTATTCACAACACAAGAAAACAAATTTGCTGAGCCCTATGATAAGGTCGAAGAGCGCGGAGAAGAACGTCTACATCCCAAAATGGCTACCAAGAAAGAGGTACAACGTGGTTCGTTGCGAGCTGCGCTCGCTGGTGAAAAAAAAGAGAACAACGCTATGCTCTAAGAAAAGTCTCTAAACTCTAGTGATTTTTTTTAAACTGACGGCGCCGTTGAAGCCTTCACAAAATATTATACTATTCTTCGTTCAGGATCCCTTAAAGTTATTTCTCAGATGTTGATGGATAAAACCTGTTGTAGCTTTTTGTAAAACTTGCCAAAGTATTTCTATGATGTTTTGATATGGTGAGCATACTAACGAAGAAGATTTCTGAATCATTATTTTTGCTTCTCAGAATAGTATGGACCTTTTTAATAGTGGATTGTCAACCCGTAAAAGTTTATTCCCTACCCGAGACAATGCGTGCATCTTTTGATGGGAAGTTTTCCCAAGATGTTTTCATAGATCTTAGTAGTAACTTTGACATTTATGATGATAATGAGGACTGCTGAATATTGCAACCCAGGCTGTGATTCCTTCACAATTTTGACTGTCTGAACTAAATAAAGTGACATAATCTTTAGGATTCTCGATATTTTAATTAAGTCAACCTGTGTTTAGGACAGTGTAAAGAATAATGTAATTAATTAATACATTCCCAATTGTCAGTAGCAAACAATGTTCTTTCTATTAGTGTTTTCGTATTAGTATTTTTCTTTGTAATCATTGTCTTACTAATTGCAACTGTATTGTGAAAATATTTTTCGTATTTGTTTTGATTAATTTACTCAAGGAAAGATCTGAAGATGCGTATTTACCTGCGATGTCTCTTCAGATTAGTGTTTAGTGTTCACAACCACCCTCATTAATATTCTTTACTCTATTTTTGTTTACCTTTAACTTTCGATTAGTGTTTGTTTTGGCAGATTCTTTACTTTTAAGTTTTCTATAGTGTGTATTTTATGTATGTTGTAGCTAGAATGTGTTTTTTTGAACAACTAGTTAAACTAGCAACATAATTTACCCTCTTTTTAAGACAATTATGGTAAATAAATTTAAAATCGAACATTTTAACTTGTAGCAAAGTCTAGACAATGTCAATATCAGAAATTTAAAAATTTTTTTTTTTTTGTCCAATCACACACACACACACACACACACATATATATATATATATATATATATATATATATATATATATATATATATATATATATATATATATATATATATATATATATATATATATATATATATATATATATATATATATATATATATATATATTAGGGTGTCCTTTATTTTTTGATATCAAATTGTTTGGACGCATACCCTCTATTTTTGATATCTTACACCTAAAACGTTCTGTTTAATTTTATCCTTACCGGAGGTTGTTAAGCCTTGCCGACCTGAGTTGCCAATTCATATTTTTGCTTACTCCTATTTCTGTACCGCGCTAACATTCATGCTCAATTTATTATTGTCAGTTTCATTAGTGAGATACATTTAATTCCGGGACTCTACATTATTCTTATGTCTCATAAACTGCGAAGTGATTATGCACACGTGTTTTTAGTTAGACTTGTGAGCCACCAAGTAACTGGAGTTAATGTACCATCTAATTGACAAAGTATTATCCCTCTTATTTTATAATATTCGATAGATTAGGCTTACTACATTCAGTGAAATCGCGAATTTAGTTGTGCGCGAATGTGAAATACTTTAGAAAAAGCAATGAATCCAACAAGATCTCTTCCCAGTAGCGTAAAACAATTGCTGAACTTACATCTACTTGGAGAAACCTGCAGAAAAAATCTTGAGACCTTTAGACAATGTGAAAAAAAAATTTGAAAATAACTTGGATAACCTCTTCGATATAGCCCTTGCAAATGCTCTTCAAATGATTAAAATCGAAGAAGATAAAACTTTCTAGCTTCGATAGAGGGAACCAGGACGGACAAGTTGTTTAGTTGGTATTGACAAAAATCTTTTTAAAAAAGGAAGAAAGAGCAGTCCTCCGGAGTAGATGATACAGATAAGGTAATTTCTAGTTCATCTGAAAGCAGTAATAAAGATTTTGTTTTAAAACCCATAGTGGTTGCATCAGAAGAATGTGGAAAGACGAAGAACTAAAGGCATCATGACACCTAAGTTAACGACTGCATTAGACAGATGCAATTTGAGCATAAGAGTTATTGTTTATATTCTTCAGGCAACATCAGAAGCTCTAGGACACGATATTGATGAGTTTTCTATAAATTAATCGACCTTTCAAAACCCAAGAAAGAATCGTGATAAAGAAATTAAATCCGCGTTTCAAGAAAATATTGTTACACTTCATTGGGATGCTAAACTTTTACCTTCCTTAAATGTTAGAGACCCAAAAGAAGAAAGACTTCCAGTTGTTATTACGTATGTTGAAAATGAGCAATTGAGTTTCAAAATTTTCAAACTCATGAAGTAGGGAACAGGCCAGAGCGATAATGAATGCAAGAATACAACAAAAAACTGGGAAATAGAAGACAAAGTTCAAATTCTTTGTAGTGACACTGCATTTCATAATGGTCGTATCAATGAGGTCTTTGTACTTATTGAATACAAATATTAAACAGAGATATATTGTATTTTTCATGCCGCCATATATATGATTTAGTTTTACGTAGTGCATTTGAATGAAATACCACAAGTAACGACCAGTCCTGAAATTTCAGATTTTTAAATAATTCCGAGACAAATGGAAGCAAATTAATATAAATAATTATCTCGTTGATGAAGATCTCTTGAAAACTTTTTCAAAGCAAAGGAGTTGATCGAAGTGCTGAACTTTCTTAATAAGGAATTTAAAAAGGAAGTCGTTACGAAGTGGTTACCTTGAGCTTATTGAGTTAAGAATTTTTTTTGGGTGGAGATTTGGCCCAGCACTTAAAATAAATCCTCCAGGAGGTATACTTCGAGCACGTTAGACGGCTCGAACAATCAATTCTTTAAATCTTTACTTGTTAAAACATGAACTTCAGTTATGTAATGAACATACATACGAAGCCCCTACAGTATATTGTATATTTATTGTGAAATTTACATAAAACCATGGTATACGGAATTCAGCGAGATTAACCAATAATCAAGATTTGTTTTTTTTAAATCATTAAAAAAAAAAGAGAGAGAGAGAGAGAGAATATTGATCTCCTTATATCTGTAACAACTCTGAACAAATTTAGGCAACAATTGTGGTACTTCTAAGAGGAAACGTCAGTTTTATCGTTATTTGGTGACAATGTAACTGTTGAAACCAAAATGATGATTGTCAAAATTATACAAAGAAGTATATTGTTCCACCTGATAGAATAGACGATAAATTCTTTGGTAATAGATTTACTCTAATTGCTTTATTATTATTATTATTATTATTATTATTATTATTATTATTATTATTATTTATTATTATTATTATTATTATAAAAAAACCGTGGATGAATTTACAACAAAAGCCATCATGAACTGTTTTCTAGATTGAAAATAAGCATAAATTTCCTGAAAGAATTCGCTTCCAGATAGAGATAGAGCATTTTATGTGCAATCGCTAAGCGGATTGTTGGGTCCTTAAAAGTAGTGAACGATACAGCGAAAAGAATCTTAAAGCTGATGCAGGACTTTTATGGACGTTTAACTACATACTGTCAGAAACAAATATTAAAAAGGAAATATCCCCAATGACAATATGATTATATAAGAATAAAAACGCTACCGAAGCTTTTTTTCTATTATATATTAAATGTAACCCTTTTTTCGTTATCCTATATATATTATATTTTATTTACATGTTTCATTCCTTGAAGAATGATTTTGTAAGATAGACAGGAAAGTGATTTTTAATTGTTAATAATATTTCAAATTGATTTAAACTTTTATACATGATGATCTTTCATTTTAAGGGGAATTTTGGACCAAAAATTGTTGTGTTCAAAATGTTTTCGTTTATATCTCGAAAATAGTTGTGTGCACATAAAAATTAATGACATTATTATTATAGAGCAGACTTTGTTGTATATGGGAAAGAAAATTTGATGGAGATATCTTAAAAACTAAATAAGTTATGAAGGAAAAACAGTATGTAGGTGCAACTTATTTTTCGATTTGGATTAAGATGACAACCTTGGAGTTATAACTCAAAGTCGGCACGGGTTGTCGATATCCAATTGATCTTAAATTTCACTCGCAAGTTGGAAAAAAAAAAAAGCTAGTATGCGTTCACATTTTCTCAACAAAAAAAATTTGTCAAATACACTCTGTGTATATATATATATATATATATATATATATATATATATATATATATATATATATATATATATATATATATATATATATATATATATATATATATATATATATATATATATATATATATATATATATATATATATATCAAACTGAAAGAAATTTATTATTACTATTTCAGATGAATGGACAAAATATTCTGCGTTTGAACGGCGTTGGATTTAACATGTATTTTGGCTCCTTCTTCCTCGTCATTGGATTTCTTTATTTCATTTCGTATATTGGTCTCCTTATTATTATTCAAGCATTTCAGGTCCCATCCTTAACAGTGGGTGCAGCCTATGCATGTCTAGCCCTTTTATACTTAATTTACATGCCTTCGGCATTAATTTTCTCGTGTTGCGTCTCCTATACCTTTGATAAACAAGATACCGCTCGACAGTTTTACCCCAGTATGGTAACCACTTTCGGTTTTGTTTTATACACAATCGTTTCTTTAGTTGATATATTGGGAGACTCCGATGTTGCATTTGCCCTTCACGTAGTTTTCACAATATTCGTCTCCTATTATATTCCTTTTGGAGCGCTCTATTATGTTAATAAGGTTTACGTCAATCATTCCTTAGCAAACGATACTGATAACCTGACGATGTCGGATTACATGACGAAGGAAATTATTGTCATGTTTGTTGTTTGTATCGTTGACATATTTTTATATTACATTCTTTTACGAATAATATATTCTGTTAAACTGGGAGGAGGTATTAAAGATGCACTCTGGATAAAGGTAATATATATATATATATATATATATATATATATATATATATATATATATATATATATATATATATATATATATATATATATATATATATATATATATATATATATATATATATATATATATATATACTGGAATCAGATATTTAAAGTACGGGTGGAACTTGTATTTTAATTAGACATGAAACATTGCACACATGTGTTTTCTGTGATGTACATAAATGTACACATATGATGATTTAATTTGAAATTAATTTCTAAATATTCATTCAGGAGGGAAGGGAATATACCTCTCATCGAGTTATAGAATAAGAATTTTAAAAAAAATTAATTTGAGCCTATCCGTTCATTTAAAATATTTTTTAGAGAGTTTTCAGAAGCAATTTGACTAGCATTTAATTAAAATTATTTTCATATATGATGCAAGTATTGTTTTAGTAATTTTGAGATAGTATTTTTACATTAGCAAATATCTATGATTTTTGTTATTGTTACTTGTTTGTAATTAATGTTGTCGAGTCTGTCCTCATATATTTGGACTTGGAATCTGACTCATATATATTATATATATATATATATATATATATATATATATATATATATATATATATATATATATATATATATATATATATATATATATATATATATATATATATATATATATATATATATATATATATATATATATATATATATATATATATATATATATATATATATATATAGGAACGGAGTCAGGTATCGGTTTCGGCAAATTTTAAGGTATTGGGTATCGGTACATAAATTTTTTGTAAATATCGGTATCTGTAAGAAACGACCAATATCTTGCATGAAAAAAAACATAATTTCTGTAGAGAGATAGTTGCTTCTTGAATGAAGTTTGTCACACTTTAAATGTTTATTATTATTATTATTATTATTATTAGTAGTAGTAGTAGTAGTAGTAAAAGTATTAAAAATATATATATATATATATATATATATATATATATATATATATATATATATATATATATATATATATATATATATATATATATATATATATATATATATATATATATATATATATATATATATATATATATATATATATAGCTCTGGTGGACAGAAGCCAGAGCCCTACCAATTTCCATTAGAGTTGGAGAAATACCGGAAACCTGGTCAAGCTAGAGGCCGACATGTCCCGATGTTCAAGTCAAAGGAAATTGGGAAAATAAACAAAGGGAGTGTGTTGCAGATTTTATCAGTTGAGTATATGTAAAATTGAGCTTAGCGGTTAAGTCTGGGGTCAGAGAGTTGGACAGAGAAAAAAGATGAGACGGTGTAGAAAAGCTTGTAGTTCGAGCCCTTCTCAGTTTAGCAGGTATGCTACGAGAGAGGGTTCAAAATTGCAGTATAGAGATGGAATATAAAGAGATTGACGCAATTAGAAGGGCAGAAAGAGACGGGATAGAAATTATTGAGAGCGGAAGAGTTGATAAGACGAAAAGCCCTTAGACTTCACCTTAATATTTAAATTAATAAATTAATATTTTATTCAGAAGCAGGAGATTTTTATTTATGGTCCTAATATCGTACACAACACTGAAGGAAAAATTAAGCCAAGTAAAATTAATAAAATGAATTAAAAAAAAGTAAATGAAACCTAAAATATATATTTATCCGAAGTAAATTTCGTCAGTTTTTTGCCTGATCAACTTTGGCTAGTTTCACTTTACAGAAAATTGAATTTCTCACGATTCAGCGATGCATTTGTA
>SEYY01022447.1:60000-67700 GCA_009176605.1 Armadillidium nasatum
GTCTCATCAACTCTCCCGCTCTTATTGACTCTCTCTAATTTCTTTCTGCTCGCCGAATTGTTGCATCACTCTCTCTTTACTATCGCTATTACAACGGACACTACTCTTCTAAACTCTCGCGTCGCATACCTCCTCTATTGAGAAGGGCTCGTGCGACACGACTTTCTACACAGTTTCATCCTTTCTCTGTCCAACTCTCCGACCCCAGACTTAACCGCTATGCTCAATCTCAATCTTACATGTACTCTACTGGTAAAGTCTGGAACATACACTTCCTTTATCTGTTTTCCTAACTTTCTTTGACTTGCACACTTTTAAACGCCATGTATTGGGTCACGTCAGCTATTAGCAAGCGGGTCCGACTATTCCCCTATTTTTGGATATTGGTAGGCCACCAGTCTTTTACCCACCAGAGATATATATATATATATATATATATATATATATATATATATATATATATATATATATATATATATATATATATATATATATATATATATATATATATATATATATATATATATATATATATATATATATATAGTTATTCTTAAAGCTTTGATTTTAATTGGAAATGTTAATGTGATTTGTTTTCAAATAGCCTGGTAAACAAATACATTAAAGGTCTTGAGATAGAAGAACATAGGAAGAAAAGGAGCAAAGATTGCAGTGGAGGAACCAAAAGGAAACTTTGTTATATTTTGAGTATGATGGGTAAGAAAACAAATAAATAATTTGAGTATGATGGGTAAGAAAACAAATAAATAATTTGTCAGTAGTACCTGAACATGATTCATTTACGTATTTGTTTTTATAAAGCGAAATGTAGAAATAAAAAGTACATTTCAATAATAATAATAATAATAATAATAATAATATTAATAATAATAATAATAATAATAATAATAATGGGTGAATTTGCAGGTAGGCCTAGAATTGTTCTTTTGGATGAGCCTTCAACTGGAATGGATCCCCAGTCGAAAAGATTCTTATGGAACTCTATCCTTGCATCGTTTAAGGTATATATATATATATATATATATATATATATATATATATATATATATATATATATATATATATATATATATATATATATATATATATATATATATATATATATATATATATATATATATATATATATATATATATATATATATATATATATATATATATATATATATATATATATATATATATATATATATATATATATATATATATGCACACAAAGGGTGAGTCTGGAGGAAGGTTCCAAACTCCGGGAGTATATTCTATATTCTATAAAATTACAGCTTTCTATAAAAGTTTTAAGCTTAAACAACCAATCAAGTAGACTTGCATATGGTAAAATTATAATTTGTCAACTTATGCCTGTCATTTACGAATTATTTATTCGTGGTGAAAGTGATAAACACTTCTACACATCTGTTCAAATCTGGATATTGAGAATATGATGTTTATTTTTTTTATTTTTTTTTGTTTATTTATTTATTTTTTTTTTTTACATCGAGAATGATGCTGCTGTGGTTGCAGAGTATCGTCAATATTTTCTGCATCCCGATTAAAACCGGATTTATCAATACTTTTAACACATTGTGTGAAATCGGTGGAATTCCCAGTGCGCAAATCACATGTGAAGGTTCCTGTTGAGAAGATATAAATGAAATAGAAGGAATTCTGGATTTAACAGGAACAGAGCTCAATGACTAACTCACGAAGAAATAACGCTCAACTTGAAATTCCTCAAACAAGAGTGATTCGCACATTGCACGAACAAAGCTTATATCCATGCCACCTACAGCTTTTATAGCACCTACAAACAAGAGACTATGCAAGACGCGTTCAATTTTGTCGATGGATAATTGCTAATATTCATTTGTTTCGATACATACTTTTTACTGATGAAGCAATATTCACTCGTAACGGCCATCGAAAATAACCACAACTCTCATCGATGGTCTCACGAAATCGTCGAAAAAAATTTCAGCAGTGTTTTTCATTTGTATGATGTGGGATTGTCGATAGTCATTTAAATGATCCTTTCATTATTTAGAATCACCTAAAAGGAGAACGTTATTTTTGCAAAATACTTCAAAGGTCTATTATGAAGATGTTCCTTTAAACCTAAGAAATGCAAAATACTATCAGTAAGGTCAAACAATATTTAAATGGAACTTTTTTTAGAACAATGGATTGGTCGAGGTTGGCCTATTAGTTGGCCGCCAAAGTCTAAAGACCTCACCCCAAATTTGAAATGTGTTTATGGTGCTGGTGAAAAGTAATATATACGAAAGAAAGGTGGACAATGGAGGTGCACTAATTCGACGTATTTTGAAAGCTACTTCTCTCATACAAGATAAAAAGAATTTAGGAGAGCAACAAATGCTATTCATACGAGCTATAAAATGTACGGTAGTCCATGGTGGTACTTTTGCAAATGTATTGTAAAATAAATGTACTTTTCAGATAAGCTTTTGTTAGCCTGCTTGATCATACCTAAACCTTTGTAACGCTGTAATTTGACAACAAATGAAAATCGGATTACAACTTTTGGGTTTTATAGTAGTACATTTAAATGTGTGGAATACTCTCCCGTGATTTGGTGCATACCTCCTGATCATTCCATATATATATATATATATATATATATATATATATATATATATATATATATATATATATATATATATATATATATATATATATATATATATATATATATATATATATATATATATATATATATATATATATATATATATATATATATATATATATATATATATATATATATATATATATATATAAGCCATTGTTTTTTATATTGTGTACGTTTATGATAAATAGTTTCTAGCAATGTTAAATGTATCTGCTTCATTAATTTGTATGTGTAATGTATATTTGCTTTAAAAAAATATTATATATCTTTTTTTTTTTTAAATATTGTTAGTAAAAATATAAATTTAGTTAATATATTTATCTTATATACATAATATAATTTTGAATATTTTTGCTAAAGAAACTAGAAATTCAAATTGTTCACCATGTTGTTGCAACTTGTAATATAAATTTGAATTTTAAAATTTTTATAAATTGTTTTTAGGGTGATCGTTGTGCTCTTCTTACGACACATTCAATGGAAGAGGCAGATGCACTTTGTTCAAGAATAGGAATTATGGTAAAAGGGGAATTAAGGCAAGTTTCTTTTTAATGTTAAAACTGTTAATTTTTTTCTGTTAATATGCTAATGAAAAGCACAGCTCTTAATGTAAAAGGGTTTCTTAAAAAATTTATCATGTTTTGTGTTTTAAATGCTTGAAATTTAGATATTTAAAATGGTGAGTAAATAAAGAGTTTTATACATTGTTGATTAATTTTTCTTAACATGGAAAAAAATGTCTAATATTAGCCAAAGAGAACTAGTACCTTTTTTGAATCTAGCAAACGTTAATGTTCTTAAAGTTCGTATTTTTTCTCTTCAGATGCTTGGGATCTGTCCAGCACCTTAAAAATAAATATGGTAGTGGATATAATTTAGAACTTAAGCTTCAGAAGCATGCGACTACTCTGAATCTGGAATCTTTAGAAGAATATTTTGAAATTGACGAAGAATTTATCTCAACAAGCCTTTGATACCGAAGATTTTCAAAATTTTATGAAACGTTTGATTAAGAAAATTTTCCCACACTCTAAAGTTGATGAAGAATTTGAAGAACGAATTATATTTAAAATTCCTCAAAAGGATATTAAGAGCTTAGCAGAAGTATTTTCTCTCCTTGAAATATGTAATTATTATTATTATTTTATTATCATACTAATATTTTATATTATATTAATAATAAATACCTATTTGACCCTTATTTTAGGAAGCAGAAATATCGAAATATCCTGAAAAGTTTCTTGCAATATTGAAGCATTTTTCCGGTTTCTCTTTCATTTGAATATTAATTTAACAACTGATTTATATCCCTTGATTTTTTTAACATTCATGCATATTAGTAAACATTTTCTGCTTGGACTATAGTTGTATGGAACAATGAAGACACGTAGGCATTGTTTGTACGGAAATGTACTATTTTTTTTTTTTTTTTTTACACCACCGAAAAGAATGGCACGTTTCAACCATTTTCAAAGGAATAAACACACATATTGGGAACAGGGTATCAAAAGTCTCCAAATTTATCACATCTTCTATTCACTAGTACATCCTTTCGACTTCGAAGATGAGGATTGGCTTTAAAAGTTATTCATTTTCTTCTGAAATCTCTTCCAAGAAATCTTGTTTTATTTGCAAAAAGTTTTGGTTCTTGAAAATTCTGTCAATATGGATAAGTTCATTTGCTATTTCAATATTCGTTGTTCACTGCCCCAAAATAAGATGTCATTCTTATCAATTTGTTTGGGGAAGTTTTAGTTTAATTTCAGAAGCCTTATATATTAATATGTAGCTAATGATAAGTAAGTCTTTCCCGGCGAGATGCCCTTTGATTTTTTTTTCTGAGACTAAAGTGTGATGCATAACATATAAACGCCCTCCTGGACATAGAAAAACGTTTTGTCTACTAGTCTTCCTCGGGACGTTCCTTGTTCCGTTAAGGCCGCATTTTCAGTGAGCCCTGGACACTTTTGTAAACTCAAAAAAAAAAATTTTGTTTAAAGGCTATTTTCCTTTTTGGAGAATTCTTACACCTAATGATATTTATTGTGTGTTAAACGGTATCTTATCACATTCTTCATGAACAATATTTTCTTAATTTAATTTGTCAATATTTTCACAAACTTTATTGAAAAATATGTATTATTATTCGCCTGTATTTTTTTTATCATTTACTTATATTTTTTTTTTACAGTAAAAACAGAAAAATTTGTTGAAGAATACGCTTTGAGTCAAACTACTTTGGAACAAGTATTCCTTAGGTTTGCTCGCCTTCAGGAAGATAGCGAGGAATCATAAGGAAACTAAAAAATTTAATCAATTTATATTTTTTAAGAAAACTTTCTCACATTTAAGAATAATTGTAAAGAATCAATATATTTATCAAATTATATACTTTTCAGAAATTTATTTTTTATTTCTATGAACAAAGTTTTATGTGGTCATAATTTATAAGTATATGCGGTACATGTGTAAAATTATGCACTTTGAATAATTAATTTCATAAGCAATTTTAAACTTCATAAATCGCTTTTATTATTAGAATTAAATTTTATAAGCAATTTTAAATAGTTATAAATATTTTTTGTTATTTTAAGAAAATTTGGAGAGGGTGGACAGAGCATACATGGTTTGGTACCAGAACAAGAGCAAGGCCCAAAAGTACCATTCATCTCTATTACGAGCAAATTGATTCTTATATACTGTGTTAGAAAATAAATTTGTCAAATAAGCAAGATATGTGAAAGAGAAGAAAAAACTAACTAACTATGGCGATTTAGCGTACTAAAGATTTGGAATATCGAACAGAGATTGGGTATGTGGGAAGATTTAAAAAGGCAAATTCAACAGGCATGTGGCTTTATGATAGCGATGAAGGTACTCTGGAATCTAGAGTTGAACTGATGTGTAAAATCCCAAGGACTGTTTTCAAAGAGGGTATGTTAAATCTAGGAACGATATAAATTATGGATCTTATGACCCACATACCAAAAACGTTAAAAATGTTTTATATAACCTATAATAAAGGGGCATTTTTGGATGTTACTGTTATGTAAATTATCAAACCTTTTATACCTTCTTATGTAGTGCAGAATATAAAGATTATCGTAGATGGTGATACAATCATTCGATAAGAAAGAAAAAGTGAATGTTGTTAAGATCAACCTTTCGACTTCTCTCTCTCTAGAGACATATATATTTTATTATTTTCAAGGTCTTTAACTGATAGTCTAGCTTCAAAATAATACCCCATGAAACTCGCATACTACAAAGACAAAAAGAATCTGAACTAAACAACTTTCGGACTTCCATACCTGCCTAGGATGGAACAAAATACTAGAATAAAACTCTGATCAAATTCCGATTAATCATCTCATTTCTTTCTTTATCCAGTTATTAAATATAAAAAAAAATTTACGCGAGAGTAAATTGGAATTCCAGAAACGAACTACCGGTAACTTTTAAAACTAAAAATAAAGGTTAAAAAGGAAAAAAAAATCAAATCTTCTGATCTACACAAATATTCAAAGAATTATTTGAAAATTACTTACACAGTCCTAGTGACAAAAAAATAATCCGAAATTACAAGCAGACCAAAATCTCTATACCCAAGAAACAAAGTACTTAGCACCACCCCTCCCTCCCCTAAGCAACTGCGCTATAATTTTAGTGTTAATTGCCTGAAATTAAATTACATGAAGACATTCAGTCAATAAATTTTAATTTAAAATCTCGTACCATTTTATTAGCCATTAAATATTGAATATAATAATATTCGAATATCATTTATATTCAGTTAATAATAATCATACATTATATTTTAAAACTTGGTGGTTGTGTCGTCACCTAACTTGGACAATCTTTTAAACTTAAAGGATATTACATTCAATAAAAAGTATATAGTATATAACCTTATTAAAGGTTCATAAATAAAGTCTAAATTGAAAAAACTATTTTATAAATATATTTATTAAGGTAACTATTCGTCAGTGATAACAAGCGTTCAAATAACTAAACCTACAATTGTTTTTACCACAAACAAAAATATAAAAAATTAAAATACATTTATATGTAAATAAATCACAGAATAGGCGTTTCTATAGGATTATAAGTATGCCCATATTTATACATATTTAAATACATGCAGCAATATATAATATATATATATATATATATATATATATATATATATATATATATATATATATATATATATATATATATATATATATATATATATATATATATTATATTATTTTTTTTTTTGCTTTATTTTAGAAAATATTCTAGTAAAACTAAAATATAAGAGCATACATTGAGATTTTATATTATATATATATATATATATATATATATATATATATATATATATATATATATATATATATATATATATATATATATATATATATATATATATATATATATATATATATATATATATATATATATATATATATATATATATATATATATATATATATATATATATATATATATATATATATATATATATATATATATATATATATATATATATATATATATATATATATATATATATATATATATATATATATATATATATATATATATATATATATATATATTATATATATATATATATATATATATAGTGCAAAATATTTTCTGAGTATTTATAAAAAATGACTAAAAATTAAAAAAACAAACTTTGATGTCCTTTCTAAAAGGTCATAAAATAAAAGTGACAAAAAATAAAAATAAAAATAAAATTAAACAAAGTGAACAATTAACAACTTTTCATTTATTAAAACATTCAGCATTTAGGTCCATAAATTTGGTTACAAGGGGAGTTTTTTGCAAAGCTTTGAATTTATATTTTATTTTAATTAAGTATTAGAAATGGCATTTCCTTACAATAAATGTATGAACAAATTGGAGGCAAAAGGGAATGTCAAAAATGAAACATTACTGGATAATTTTTGGAACGCAACTATACTTACCCTCCTGACGGAAATTTCATTAAATGAAATAAATATTATTTTGTAAGATT
>SEYY01022448.1:0-2500 GCA_009176605.1 Armadillidium nasatum
TTTCACAATCAATTTAAATTCAATGTGAAATATTTAAATTTTCCAAAATTTCATTCAACATTTTCAAAGTTCAATTACTCCAAATTTTCGACCCGTTCGGAAAATGTGAAACAAACATCTCATTCACATTACCATATTAATTCAAATTTATATACGCACATCATCACACACTCCACCTTTCACAATCAATTTAAATTCAATGTGAAATATTTAAATTTTCCAAAATTTCATTCAACATTTTCAAAGTTCAATTACTCCAAATTTTCGACCCGTTCGGAAAATGTGAAATCAACATCTCATTCACATTACCATATTAATTCAAATTTATATACGCACATCATCACACACTCCACCTTTTACCTTTCACAATCAATTTAAATTCAATGTGAAATATTTAAATTTTCCAAAATTTCATTCAACATTTTCAAAGTTCAATTACTCCAAATTTTCGACCCGTTCGGAAAATGTGAAATCAACATCTCATTCACATTACCATATTAATTCAAATTTATATACGCACATCATCACACACTCCACCTTTTACCTTTCACAATCAATTTAAATTCAATGTGAAATATTTAAATTTTCCAAAATTTCATTCAACATTTTCAAAGTTCAATTACTCCAAATTTTCGACCCTTTCGGAAAATGTGAAATCAACATCTCATTCACATTACCATATTAATTCAAATTTATATACGCACATCATCACACACTCCACCTTTCACAATCAATTTAAATTCAATGTGAAATATTTAAATTTTCCAAAATTTCATTCAACATTTTCAAAGTTCAATTACTCCAAATTTTCGACCCGTTCGGAAAATGTGAAATCAACATCTCATTCACATTACCATATTAATTCAAATTTATATACGCACATCATCACACACTCCACCTTTTACCTTTCATAATCAATTTAAATTCAATGTGAAATATTTAAATTTTCCAAAATTTCATTCAACATTTTCAAAGTTCAATTACTCCAAATTTTCGACCCGTTCGGAAAATGTGAAATCAACATCTCATTCACATTACCATATTAATTCAAATTTATATACGCACATCATCACACACTCCACCTTTCACAATCAATTTAAATTCAATGTGAAATATTTAAATTTTCCAAAATTTCATTCAACATTTTCAAAGTTCAATTACTCCAAATTTTCGACCCGTTCGGAAAATGTGAAATCAACATCTCATTCACATTACCATATTAATTCAAATTTATATACGCACATCATCACACACTCCACCTTTCACAATCAATTTAAATTCAATGTGAAATATTTAAATTTTCCAAAATTTCATTCAACATTTTCAAAGTTCAATTACTCCAAATTTTCGACCCGTTCGGAAAATGTGAAATCAACATCTCATTCACATTACCATATTAATTCAAATTTATATACGCACATCATCACACACTCCACCTTTCACAATCAATTTAAATTCAATGTGAAATATTTAAATTTTCCAAAATTTCATTCAACATTTTCAAAGTTCAATTACTCCAAATTTTCGACCCGTTCGGAAAATGTGAAATCAACATCTCATTCACATTACCATATTAATTCAAATTTATATACGCACATCATCACACACTCCACCTTTTACCTTTCACAATCAATTTAAATTCAATGTGAAATATTTAAATTTTCCAAAATTTCATTCAACATTTTCAAAGTTCAATTACTCCAAATTTTCGACCCTTTCGGAAAATGTGAAATCAACATCTCATTCACATTACCATATTAATTCAAATTTATATACGCACATCATCACACACTCCACCTTTTACCTTTCACAATCAATTTAAATTCAATGTGAAATATTTAAATTTTCCAAAATTTCATTCAACATTTTCAAAGTTCAATTACTCCAAATTTTCGACCCGTTCGGAAAATGTGAAATCAACATCTCATTCACATTACCATATTAATTCAAATTTATATACGCACATCATCACACACTCCACCTTTTACCTTTCATAATCAATTTAAATTCAATGTGAAATATTTAAATTTTCCAAAATTTCATTCAACATTTTCAAAGTTCAATTACTCCAAATTTTCGACCCGTTCGGAAAATGTGAAATCAACATCTCATTCACATTACCATATTAATTCAAATTTATATACGCACATCATCACACACTCCACCTTTTACCTTTCATAATCAATTTAAATTCAATGTGAAATATTTAAATTTTCCAAAATTTCATTCAACATTTTCAAAGTTCAATTACTCCAAATTTTCGACCCGTTCGGAAAATGTGAAATCAACATCTCATTCACATTACCATATTAATTCAAATTTATATACGCACATCATCACACACTCCACCTTTCACAATCAATTTAAATTCAATGTGAAATATTTAAATTTTCCAAAATTTCATTCAACATTTTCAAAGTTCAATTACTCCAAATTTTCGACCCGTTCGGAAAATGTGAAACAAACATCTCATTCACATTACCATATTAATTCAAATTTA
>SEYY01022448.1:20000-25000 GCA_009176605.1 Armadillidium nasatum
ATATGTGTGTGTGTGTGTGAGAGAGAGAGAGATACCTGTTACAATGTTTTTATATTAATTACAAAATTCCTATATATTGTGATACAAAATATTAATAAATGTTAATTCATAAAATTTTATTTCAATATCCCCTATTTTTTCTGGCACTGCAACTGCACCACCCCATCCACCCTCAACAAGTATTTGTCGTAAACTGTGTAAAAAATTTCCAATGCACACGTAGCTAGCTAGCTATGAACGAAAAATCAGTTGTCAATTTTTCAATATACATTATTTTTTAATTCATTTCCAAATACTTCATTTAGATTTTTGTCCTAAAATTTAAATAAATAATAATAATAAAATGCCACTACTATTAATAAAATAATAATAATAATAATAATAATAATAATAATAATAATATTAATAATAATAATAATAATGCATTTATTAAAAATTACTGGCAACCAACCCATCCAAAACATGCAGAGAGAGAGAGGTGTGTGTGTGTGTGTGTGTGTGTGTTATTGTTATTATTGTTATTGTTGCTGCTGATATTGATGTTGCTATTGTTATTGTTGTAGCTATTGTTGTTATATATATATATATATATATATATATATATATATATATATATATATATATATATATATATATATATATATATATATATATATATATATATATATATATATATATATATATATATATATATATATATATATATGTGTGTGTGTGTATGAATGTATGTATCTGTCAGTGCTCTCAAAGCAGCAACAAGAAAAGAAATTTTGACTCGATAATGTTTGTCGTAATTGCCAGTCGTCACCTTTTGTATTATTATTATAATTATAATAATTATTATTATTATTATTATTATTAGTATAATTATTATTATTATTATTTATTTATTTATTTATTTATTTATTTATTTATTTAGCAGTGAACGAAAAGCAATTTCCAAAATTAATAATTTAAAAATATAAATGCAGTTAATTGGCAACTTTCCCTGGGAGTCCGAGACAAGAAGCTGCATTTGGAAATTATTTGTTTATTATTTATTATTTATTATTTATTTATTATTATTAAATCTTTACATTAATTTTAAAATACAATTTGGAAATTATTCATTTTCTTTTCAAAATAAATAATAATAATAATAATAATAATAATAATAATAATAAATTACAAAAAAATGACTGCTTTTGCTTCTGGCAACACTTATTTATTTTAACTAAATGTTAGCGATTTTTGGCTTCTCCCCGTACGTTTTTCGTTCTGCAAAGTTTCTTTAATAATTGTTCCAGCAGTGAATTCACACACACACTTATATATATATATATATATATATATATATATATATATATATATATATATATATATATATATATATATATATATATATATATATATATATATATATATATATATATATCGTTTTACCAGCACTCACTGGCATATCAGAGTCCTTTACACGGAAGGGGCAGAATTATTAAATAATAAAAGAAAACTCACCCAGCCAGCCTCCTAACGCAGATCTAACGTAGGTGGGTGGGTGAGTGAGCCCAGATAGAGAATCTAAGAAAGAGAGGATGTTAGTTAAATACAGCAGGAGTAAAGTATTGGTATCGGTAGTGGTATCGGTAGTAATATCGGCAAGTATCGGCATATTTTCAGGTTTCGGGTATCGGCTTCGGGAAATTGTTAGGTATCGGAAAAAATTTTGGTATCGCTCATCCCTAATATATAAATATATATATATTTGTGTGTGTATGAGAGAGAGAGAGAGAGAGAGAGAGAGAGAGAGAGAGAGAGAGAGAGAGAGAGAGAGAGAGAGAGAGAGAGAGAGAGAGAGAGAGAGAGAGAGAGAGAGAGAGAGACAGAGACAGAGAGAGAGAGAGAGATTTCAATGAAGTAAAAATACTTAGCCAAAACTGTTGCTGCATCTTTTTTTTTTTTTTTACTCAAGACAGAAGCAAATAAATTTTTCAAATGTCGTACATTATTATTATTATTATTATTATTTTATTATTGTTATAATTATTATTATTTATTTAAATTTTATAACAAAGATAAGATAACTTATATAAGGGAGTTGAAGAATCAGATGATATCTTAATATAAAAGGAAAAAAATATAAGAACGAACAATTTGCGTTCGAATGAGTTGAAATCAGTTGTAAAAAGGAGTCTATTGCCACAAACTATTACTAAAATTTTTTATTATTATTATTACTATTATTGCAATTATTATTATTTTTTTTTTATATCATTATTATTTTTATTTATTTAAATTTTATAACAAAGAAATTATAGGAAAGGTTTGAAACAATTTCAAAAGTAATGTAATTGATATTCGAAAACGTGGCAACTCTCTCTTCTTTAAATATATATATATATATATATATATATATATATATATATATATATATATATATATATATATATATATATATATATATATATATATATATATATATATATATATATATATATATATATATATATATATATATATATATATATATATATATATATATATATATATATAGGTGTTTCAAATAGAATTAAAATAGGGAATAATTGGAGGAGATATAAATGGAAGGCATCTGAAAATTGAATTTCCGTTCAAACTGTGTCGTCACAATTGCAAGTATTGCCAATCCACAAATAAATAATATATTTATTATTTTTATTATAACTATTATGATTATTATATTTCTATTATTATTATTTATTATTATCATTATTTTTTTACATTTTATTAAAAAAAAAAATAAAGGAAGACTTAAAAAAAATATAAATATGATTTTTTCGTACTTACAACTGATCAGTTGTTCAACCTGTTTTCGCAGCTTGAGTACACCCGCACTCTCACTTCACTCTATCAATCAATCTTGGATTTTCATTGGCTGGCTGCTTTTGTAGATCCAAAACTCACGAAACCGCTTTTCAACTGCAAATTCAATCTCACAACCTATATATATATATATATATATATATATATATATATATATATATATATATATATATATATATATATATATATATATATATATATATATATATATATATATATATATATATATATATATATATATATATATATATATATATATATATATATATATATATATATATATATATATATATATATATATATATATGGCAATGAAATCTAGGGTAAAAAGTTACAATGTTTCAGTTAACTATAAACGATAAATCTAAACGCTACATTAGCTACGTTTGAAATTTTTTTTCTTTTTTTTTGGCAAATCCAGAAGACAAGACAAAAGAGAATTCCACAAAACAGATGTGGCTGGCTAAGACGGAATCAGGCACCACAGTTGACAAGCATAGAGTTCCCTATGTATTTTCAGTACTCACAAAATTTGTGTGTAGACAATGCACCAGTTAGTAATAATAATAATAATAATAATAATAATAATGACTAACGGGATGGATCATAAAGAAAACTTCTACAAGAGTAAACAATGATCATTTCAATTAAAAAAAATTTTTTTTATTGTGGCAATATATTATTTTTATCATTATTATTATTATTATTATTATTATAAAAATTAATATTAATACAACAATAAAATGAAGCAGCCAATCTAAATTACAAATTGTGGGATTAATAACAGATTTGAGTCATTCTTTCTCTGTTGGTTGTACAAAATCACAAATTTTGAATTTCACTTGTTAGTGAAAAAGTAAATTTCAATTTTTGACTCACACAACTCTTATTAATGAGAAATATATTAATGACATACAGAATCCATCACCTGGAAACAGGAACTTAAAGACTTGACCAGTTTTTAAGGACAATCAAATTTAGGCAAGTTCATATCTGTAGCTGAGTCCAGCTATATTTTAACAATGTTTCAATAATCTTTTTAAAAGCTTGTAGTTTCTGCTCTTTCCAAACAAAAAGAAAAAATTTTTTGAGATTTTTTAAATTCCCAACTACCCACTACTAATTTCACTGTAAAAAAAGAAACTGATGCCTCCTTACCATTCTCCGACCTAAAGATCTCCAGAAGGAAGCATGAATATTCCTCAACCATATACAGAAAGACCTTCTCTCTAGGATTTAATTTCTTTAGTCATATTACTCTAACTTATAAATGCAATACTACTTTTTAGAGCCTTCCTCCTTTCCCAACATAAATAAAGAGTCCCAGTTTTTAACAGAATTCTTCAATCAATCACAATTTATATCATATTTCCTTAATTTCTAAGTTGATTAACTCATTCCTCATCAACAATTATCTACCAACCAAACCAATTCTCACAGCTGAAAGAAAAATTTTATATGTCAAATTATCTTTTTGACTATATGTACCACAAACTAAATAAAGATCTCTCTAGTATACTGTCCCACCATTACCTGCAACTACATATTTGTTTTGTTTTTTATCCAACTACACAAATGGTTCCTTAATTAACCATTTTTATTGTATGCCTACTGCCTAATTGGTCAATTTCCTTATCTGTGCAACCTTTATATATATATATATATATATATATATATATATATATATATATATATATATATATATATATATATATATATATATATATATATATATATATATATATATATATATATATAGCCCACCTGAGAAATTTGTTGATAAGAGTCATATTCCAAATCTAATTCTTCCAACTTTCTTTTTCAGATTTCATATCCATTTTATATTCCAAACAATTAATAAACTGAAAACAGAAAATTAAAGTGAATAATAAATATCTTAAAAAACCTTAAAATTTTATTTAAAAAAAAAAAAAAAAATTTGACTAAACATGTACGTCTTCATTTAGAATTTTATTTAGACTGACACAGGAGTATAGGAATGAACCATATATTTATATTAATGAATAATATCTCAATATTAAGACTGATGTTTCATAAATATCAATATATAGTTTAAAAAAAAAAAAAAAAAAAAAAAAAAAAAACTATCTTTACAACTTATGGGGTCAGAAGGGCAGAGCCCTAAATAAACAAAATGCCCT